>OX465298.1:66962201-67121957 GCA_949987735.1 Leucophora obtusa
CTGCCTGTCAGAAAAACAACAAAGTGCTCACTGTTGCCAATTTAGCTATTTTCTCGTCAAATCTAGCGATATTTCAACTCGTTTAGCGGGATTAAATATGATTTAGCTATTAGCGGGAAAACTAGCGATTTTTTAGTCAGCCTTGGTGTTTTCTTAGCTTTTTTTACACTTATTTCCTTGACAGAATTTTTTAATCATTATTATTTAGCGATTTATCGCTAAATTTTTATGGAAAATTTGATAGTTGGAAAAATTTAGAGATGTATCGGCAATTTTTTAAGAAAAATTTAAAAAGTTCGTAAAATATACATAGATATTTTTTGAAAATTTTTCAAGAGAACCCGAAAAGTTCGTGAAATTTAGCGATTTATCGCAAAATTTGTTAAGTTTTTTATAATTTAGCTATTTTCTATTTTCTATATTTTTAGGAAAAAAGTTGGCAACAGTGAAAGTGCTGTCACAAAACCACAAATTATAACAGATATGAATCAGCTGATTTGGGCAATATGGCCGACAGAAAATGAGCAAAACAAAACGGAAAAATTTAAGAAAAACACAACAGATAAAGCACAATAATCTAAAAAGAGACAGATATATACAAAAAATGCGCAATACAAAATGTATGGAGATTTTATATTGTTGACTTGACTTCCATGTAAACAATACCATACGTTTAGAGAATACTTTTTTGACACCTGTCATTAGTTTCACATCTGGTATTAATCTGTGTACAAAACTATGCAACCATGTTGCCAGTTTTGACGATTTATCGTCATTTTGACGATTTTCAATATCGAAAATACCCAACAAACATTTTTACGGACTCTCCGGCATGTAATGAATCATCAATCCGGCTTTTACGGCACGTTAACTGTCCGTAAAACACGTATCCGTCAAACCTTGTACGTTTACGGAACAATAACGGACGGTACTTTCGGATTTTCGAAAACAATAAGTTTTGAATTCGTTTTGGTGTATCCGTTTCCGCACAGTAAAATACGGACTTCACAAATTTTCATCAGTTTGACCTCCGTAGCTAACGGTGTTGTCTTTTTTTAATTATTCGTGAATTTTTGTCGTCAAAATGGAATTATTTACAAAATATAATATGTGTCGCGCGATAAAGTCGGTTAAAAAGATTCTGGATGGAGCAAAATATGGCCCTAAATCTTAAAAAAAAAATTAAAAGAAAAATGTGAAATATATTGCTTTTTTATATACATCTTCAATATAAAATACTGACAAAAAAAGGCAGAAATAAAATTGATAGAACTTAATGACCTTGGTCATTAATAAAATCTTTAAAAAAAACATTTGTTTTAAATTTTTATGATGAGAACGCGTTATAGGAAACTAATAATTTTTCGATGATGATAAACGATAGATTTCAATGTTTAAACTACTTTTTAAAATAATACAGTCCTACTTAATAAAATTAATATTAGAAACGCTAAAATAAATAAATAAATGCATATTTTTAAAATTTTAATGTAAAGCTTCTGATTTTAACATATATTTTATGAACATAAAATACGAATTTTAGTGCAGAAACTTTCTTCATCTGGGCATTACTGACGATCCACTTTCAGATAAAAACTTGAACAAATATTTATTCATTTTTAATTTATTAGGTTTGAGGTTAAGAATAAGAATAAATGTTTTTCTCTAAAAATTATAATAAACACATTAATTTTCAAAACAGACTAGATCTAGTTTCTGCCATTTTCTATGGACAGGCTTCATCAGTGATTTTCCATTAAATTGTATATCCTTTTGAGCCCATTGTTGAGTCAGAAATGTGTAAAAAAAATTATTTTAAGTAAAAGCAAATTACATTTTTTTTTTAAATTCTGGGGGGCTAAATTATTTCTGGAGGGGTCTTAGCCCCCCCCCCCCCCAGACCGGCCTATCTACGCCTATGCTTGCCGCAATAGCCAAATAGCTTTAAATCATGTAGAATCATTAAATAGAAATGGTCTAATTCATAAACTTTTACAACAGTCTTATTGCAGGATTTTAAGCTAATTTATGAAAAACAGTATTCATATTTGCTTAATAACGAAAAAAATAATATAGGTTTATAGTCGATACTCATTAAATTCAAAGGTGCGTTTACAATGATGAAGTACTCCAATCTGTAGCAAATTTAGTTCTTTTCTCCTTCCTTCTAATACATTTTTGTATTTTGCTATCTTTTTTTATTCCACTCCAGAGTCAAAGTTGTTTGACTCTGGAGTACGGATTTGTTGCACTCAGAGCTTTGAAGAATTAATTCCTTAATTCAATTTTTCAATTCTGAATTAAAAATTCGATGAATTAATTCACTAAGTACCATATATTGAATGGAATTAATTCATATTTGCTTTCGTTCGATTTATTTTGTTCCGAATTAATTCAATTGCAATAGTTCTTTTTATTAAATCAAATGAATTAATTCACTGGTGAACACGTTCAATTTTATAAATCGAACGGAAAAAAAGTGAATTAATTCCTTACAGAATTAATTCACTACTGAATTCGTTCAATTTCATTTTCGTTCAGTGAATTAAAAAAAAATAAAATTACGTTCAGTGAATTAAGAAAAAATAGAATTACGTTCAGTGAATTAAAAAAAAAAATAATAAGTTCACTGAATTGAAAAAAAAAATAAAATAAGTTCACTGAATTGAAAAAAAAATAAAATAAGTTCACTCAATTCAAAGCCTGTTTTCTGCCGTTCAGTAGAAGAAAACAATAATGTACAAATAAAATTTTTAAATAAGCAATTTTACAGCGTGTGCTAGTAAAAAATAAGCAAATTAGAAACCGGATGCTGTTTATCAACCTACATGATTCAAAAATAAAGCCTTTTACTATTAAAAATAAAAACTTTACAGATATAGATACATTTGGAAAAAAATATAACTATATAACTGGTTTGAAAAATTAATAGTTATATTTTTTTCCAAATTTATCTATACCTGTAAAGTTTTTATTTTTAATAGTAAAAGGCTTAATTTTTGAATCATGTAGGTTGATAAACAGCATCCGGTTTCTAATTTGTTTATTTTTACTAGCACACGCTGCAAAATTGCTTATTTAAAAATTGTATTTGTACGTTATTGTTTTCTTCTACTGAACGGCAGAAAACAAGCTTTGAATTCAGTGAACTTATTTTATTTTTTTTCAATTCAGTGAACTTATTTTATTTTTTTTTCAATTCAGTGAACTTATTATTTTTTTTTTAATTCACTGAACGTAATTTTATTTTTTTTAATTCACTGAACGAAAATGAAATTGAACGAATTCAGTAGTGAATTAATTCAGTAAGGAATTAATTCAGTAAGGAATTAATTCACATTTTTTCCGTTCGATTTATAAAATTGAACGCGTTCACCGGTGAATTAATTCATTTGATTTAATAAAAAGAACTATTGCAATTGAATTAATTCTTTGAATTTGTTGTTTGATGAACGCGTTCATTTGAACGAATTCAGTGAATTACTTAAGAAAAGGAATTCATTCAATTCTAGAGAAAATTGAATTCGATTGGTAGTGAATTCATTCAAAAAGGAACTAATTCTTCAAAGCTCTGGTTGCACTCTAGAGTTAACATTTATCTGTTAAATACGTAACATGACAAATATACCTTAAAAAACACATCACTAATAAGCTCACATCTCTAATTGTCAACAAATTAAAAACAAAAATATTAAAAAACGTAAAACCAACACAAAATATTAGTGTTTGGGATTTAATAAATAAATAAAAAATTATTTTAAAATTTAGGCAGTGGAAATGAAGCCTAAAAATTCGCGATACAAAATGTAAGTATTAAAGTGTCAAATATTTTTTGAAGTAACTCGACTCTACATTGTGAACAGTTAACATTTTAAATTGTGCTGCAGAGTAGAATCACTCTACCATTGTGAAAGCATCTTAAACCTTTTATAAAGTTTGGAGAGAGGAAGCCAGAATTTAATTGTTAATTATTTCATTTTCAGGCATGAAATGATTTATTAAAGCCATTCCATCCCTAGAATGTGTGGCTTCCAAACAACTTGCATCCATCAAACTGAAAAAAGCTACAACAATTGCGTAGCCAATGACCTTTTTCGAAAAAATGTCCAAAAAATTGTAAAAATAAAATTAAAAAGAAAAACAAAACAATAGTGATGTACAGACTGTCAAAACATTATTCGAAATTAGATTACTTTTGTATGCTTCGAATAATATGTTCTAAAAATTACTTTTTTACACACATTTCCATTGATTTGGTTTATAAATAAAAAAAAATATTTTTAATGACTTTTAAATTTATCTTAGCACATCATTAGTTCTCTAATTTAAGAAAATAAATTTTCACTTCCGATTACCGAGTCAATCGTTTACTAAATTTGTACATCTCAGACGACTTATTTGGGAGAAGAGAGAAAATAAACAATAGTGTTGCCAGTATCAAATCGAAAAATTAATTTATAGTTAAAATACGATTATGAATCAAGATTTCTAAAGGCACATTTACACGCGAGATAAATATGTTAGAGATAGAGCAAAAATCACCTCTAAATAGCTCTATTGTGAATGATTTAGGCTATTGAGGGTTGCTTTTGTTCTATCTCTAGCAGATTTCTCTCGCGTGTAAATGTGCCTTAATAACTCTTTATTAAGCGAAATATGTACTTTAACTATAGCAAGCTTCAAACCAAATAAATTTTTTTTATGAATTAGCACATAAGTATTTATGAAATTTTATAACTTTTTTCCATTTAACCGAATGCAATTAAGCAAATATAAATATTTTGTGGTATCCGATAGCGGGGTTTACATTAGAATCGGATTTTATGTACTTATGAGTTATAATGTGTTTCTACTATAGGATTTTGGCTATCTGAATCACTTTTTTGACAGGTTCTATGACTTATGGTATAATGCAAACCCCGCTTAAGTAGTTTTACTAAAAAGGTTTGCAAAATTTGCATCGCATGAAAAACTCCAATCGTGAATACATTCAATTAAACCTCAATAAACAAATTGTTTCTTTTGCTTATAGATAGATACTGGATTTCGTTATGGGTCAATATTGCGCATTTTAAGGCTGGTTAATGAAAATAAAATTCAAAAATTATTTAATAAATTTATTAAAAAACATGTAAAATATTAATGTCAATTTAGTTAGATATACAAGTCCGTAAAATCGGAGTCACTCCGTTATTCACACGACATAACGGTCCGGAAACGGTACGGCATTGCCGGACTTTGAACGGGATAGTCCGTTTTTTACATGACATAATGGTCCGTAAACGGTCCGTCATTGATGGACTTTAAACGGACTTGTCAGTTTTTAACACGATATTGCGGTCCGTAAAAGGTCCGTCATTGACGGACTTTCAACGTATTCGAATCAGTTTCGATGTTCCTTAAGTTCCGTTTTCTGGTCCGTATACGGATCCAGAAAACGGTACGTAAACGGAGTTGGATTCCGTTTTTGATGGACCGAAAACTGTGCGTAAACGGAACGAATTGTTTGTTGGGTAGCCAAATGACGATTTGACGTTTTTCCTCTTCAAAATAACGATTTTTTCAATCGGAAATATAGCAAGAATTGTTCAAAAATACGTTATTTTTCCATTATCTAACGCTGTTATTCAAAAAAACTTATTAATTTAGCTTTAAAACATGAATTTGCTAAAACCTTCATTATCTCTATTAAACCTTTATTAAGGCACATCTACACGGGATAGAAATCTCCTAGAGTTTGAGCTAAATTTGTCATCTCCAATATTGTTGGCACTAATTTTTATCATACAAGTATTACCTCTAGTTTTCAAGTATTTGTTTTTATTAAAATTGTTGTATTTTAAAGAATAATTTTTTCTTATAAAACGAAAAGGTGCATTTAATAAACTGAAATGTTCAATAATGTTACATTTTAAAAATTGTTTCTAATGAAAGAAATTGTGTTTGACAGCAATTGTCAATGGCCTAGGATTACATTTCGTAGACTTATACAGAGCTGCACTTTCATAAAATCTAGCGAGTTTTCTATCCCGTGTAGATGTGCCTTTAAAAAATTGTATTAAAAAAAAAAGCTTATTAATTTTGTTTTTAATTCTGGCAATACTTTGTATATTCTCTCTTTTTATTGATAGTGATACATGAATTTACTGAACGATTGACTCGGTAATTGTAGGTAAGTATATTGTTTTGTAAATTTGTTAAATTAAAATGTTTTATTACAAATCAATACATATTAAAAAAGTATTCTTAAACATTACTGAGAAGTAATAATGGGAACAAACTGTGTTCAAGAATTTTTTATTTTCGGATTTTTTTTTTAGGCTCTTCAAATTAAGGAGTGTATACAGACAACAACCTTTACCTCAAATTAAAACTTGTAATCTTACATACAATTTTGTGTAAACAAATCATACCATTATATACGCACATTTTTGATATTCAAAGGATTTTCTCAAAAAAATTCGCTCTAATTGAAAGAAACGGAACCGGCTCGTAATGGGTAAATAAATATTAAAAGTTTTTACGGCATATTAAAGCCATTTCATTTACCTTGCCAATAGTGCTTATATTGTCCAAATCCGATAATAAATAGCGAAGATAACAAAACACCCAAATTAGGGGTCTCCGACAAAAAATTTGTTTTTCCTACTCAGCCCAGAAAGTACTATCTGGGAAAAAAATCGGAGCTGTGCCCCTAACCCCAACTTGTTCCTTTTTTTATTTTAAAATTTTTCTGAATTTCGAAACTGAGGTTGAAATTATTTCATCTTACAGTAGTTTTGATTTAACTGCCTTTTTCTTAAGTGCACATTTGCTATAACTGCACAAAATTTTGTTTCGTTTCTATTTTACAAAATTATGTACGCAATTGTCTTCTTTAAGTGCATTTTTTGTACCTGCGCATTTAAGATAACTGCCTCATATTTTTGGCAGTTTTACATTATTTTCATAAAAAAGATCACCGTTAGCTGCCTCTTGTGTTTTGCTTTGTTTTTCAATTCTAGGGGAAAAAAAACACATAAAATAAATGTGTTGTCAACTTTTTTTGTGACAAAAATATCCTACTTTAGTCGTTTTTTAACCATAAAAATCGCAAGATTTGGTGCAAAGCACAAAGTTGTCATCATTAGCTTCATTTGTTTTGTTTGTTTTCAATCTGTATTGGTATACATGCACATTAAGGCAAGTAAACAATTTGACTTAGCTGCGTTTTTGGCTTACCTGCACAAAAATTCTTGCAAAAGTTGGTTGTGCAGCTAAGTCAAAATTACTGTATATAGATCCTTAGTTATTGCCTGTCGTTTTCTTTGTTTTGTTTTTAAATACAATTTTTCTAAATTTTCCTGTAGTTTCTTTAAATTTTTGCTTTTGAATTATATTTGTATGTTTTTATTCGTCATTCTTAGAAAAAAAAAATTTTTTAAATCAACTACAACAAATGTATCACTAATTGATCAAAAGTTGCAAACATTTTTTACGCTACCAAAATATGACATCGCTACCTCAGCGCTCAGACTGAGCGGTTAAAAATCAGGGGGGGGTAACCACGTAACTCAATTCGAAAAAAAATGTTCGAATTCGTAAATCTTTCAAATATTGTTAAAAATATAATTCTGTATTAAAATTCTACTTTTTAATTTATTTTTATCCTGAAACTTGTACACTACACATGAAAATTCAAAAAGTAGGATTTTTGATAAAACTTTTCTTTTTACAAAAGGTACAAAATTTACGAATTCGACCTTTTTTTCGAATCGTGTTACGCGGTAACCCCCCAAGTCGTTCAGCAGATAGTTGTGCAACTGCTGTAAAACTGTTGACTAATAAAATGTATCTGCCGAAAGCACCCATTGCCTTTGCTTATTGTTGTGACTTCTTTTTAGGAAGTGTTCTATTCGACCATAACGTAAAGTATCTACTACGGAAAGTTTTAGGCTATTTTCCTGTCGATCTTGGTAGATTCCATACTGAGGTAGGGTACGAAGATCCAAACCCTGTCAAAGACAGCCCAAAATTACTATATTAGAAATATATACAAATAAAAATTTTGTACATTTTCTACACGTCGTCATATGTCGACACCCAAATGCATTAAATTATATAAGTTTTCCAAATTACGATGAGGACATTGTAGTTTTACCAATATGGAGCAAATTTAGTTGGCTTTTAGAAAAACTAAACAAAAAAATATATTAATGTAATAAATTTCGGTTTTTTCCTTCTTTATTGAAAGAAATCATAATTTTTGCAGTTTTTGAATTTATGTGATTTTTGGCCATTCACTATGTCTAGAAACAATAACCAAAGTAAATAAAATAAACACAGAATGAATATTTGACATTTTTGGTCTACAAAACTCTTAACAGATCTCCTTCCATGTTTAAAGTAACGGTATTATAAAAAGATACTATAAAAAGGCGCCTTTTCATGTCGTCATATGACGACGCTAGGATAATATGGAAAAATTGATAATTTAATTTTAGTTTTCAAATATTTTCGTTTTACTTATTCCACACTGCTGGCAGTTTTTGACCTCCGTGAAATTAGCGACGTCGACAACTTTTTTATTTTTTGAGTAAATAACAAAGCGACTCAGAGAAAAAAAATTTCGTAAAAAATACTACTTTTATCAACTCTAGCGACGTCGACAACTTTTTTCTAAAATATTAAAACGGTCTCGGTTCAGTAAACAAAATCTTATTTTGTGGAACAGCTAGACTAGTCGCTGGAACTCTAAAAACAGGAACTAATAGACATTATCCATACGCACATTTTGGTGTATCACACTTATATCCTATCAGTTTTTTGTGGAGTTGCTCCATGAAAATGTGATTCACCGATGGTAGTCAGTAAACAAAATATGAATTTCTGGAATAACTAGATCAGTCGCCACATTTCTAAGTATCGACACTAATAGATTTTATCCATACGAACATTTTGGTGTATCATTTTTATATCATCAGTTTTTTGTAGAGTTGCTCCATAAAAATGTCATTCACCAATGGTGGTAAGTAAACAAAATCTGAATTTTTGGAATATCTAGACTAGTCGCCGCATTTCTAAGTATGGACACTAGTAGATTTTATCCGTACGAACATTTTGGTGTATCACAATTATATCCTATCAGTTTTTTGTGGAGTTGCTCCATGAAAATGAGATTCACCACTGGTGGTCAGTAAACAAAATCTGAATTTCTGGAATACCTAGACTACACTGAACCAAAAGTCGTAAGTGAAATCAACATAAAAATTTTGTTACTTTTTTGATGAAACGAATTGTTAAAACAATATATTTTTTATTCAAATTAATGTGTGTTTTTTTAAAAATCAACTACTTTTTTTTTAAATGAACATACTTATTTCCATCAATAATTCTCTACAAAACAATTGTTCTTGTTTTGATAATTTTTTGTCCATTTTTTAACAAAATTTATAGCCTAATTTCTTAAAACACTACACTTCACCTAGTTTTTTAAAATTTCGTATTTTGAAAATCCCGGTGTGAACGCGGTGATCGTCCGTGCTGACTTACGTAGTTTTTAAACAAAATTATATGAAAAAGCAAATTTTGTAAATCACAGACTGTTATTTTGATCACTTGAATTGTCAAATATTATCACTTGCATTTTTTAGGTGTTGAATGAAAAATAATGCAATAAATCACCAAAAACTTAAGAAAAAAACACTAGAAAAAAAGTAATTAACGATATTTACGCTGAAAAACATATGGATAAGATAATCCAGTGGAATAAAAACAATTATAACACTTTATTTTTCAAAAATTTTATTGTAAAAGTACAGTGCAGAAAATGAAGTAAGAGACCTAATCAGTGATTAACATTCTGCAACCGAATATATTACTTCAAAAATTTTTCTTTTTCGACAATTTTTTTTCGCGAATTCTTTTTGCAACTCATCACCAAACTTTGTTGTATGAAATGGGTATTATAGTCCCTAGATTATAAATTAAAAGAAACCGCACTTAAAAACTTGCAAAATAATGGCGGCACGCGAAAAAAGGCTTTATGGCACTAAAAATTAATTTAAAAACTTAATCAGCGATTTACATTCTCAAACAAATATGTTGATGGAATAATTTTCCTATTTGCAATTTTTTTCGCCATTTTTTTTTTGTGCAACTATCCGCCAAACTTTGTTGTATGAAACTGGTATTATAGTCCCTAGATTATGAATTTAAAAAAACCACTTAAAAAATTGCAAAAAAATCTCGCAACGCGAAAAATGGCTTTATGGTACAAAAAATGAATTAAAAAACTTAACCAGTTTCCGTTTTTTCGTTGATTAAGTTTTTTAATTAATTTTTTGTACCATAAAGCCTTTTCTCGCGTTCCGAGATTATTTTGCAAATTTTTAAGTATGGTTATTTTAAATTCATGGTCTAGGCACTATAATACCGATTTAATAGACGAAATTTTGGTGCTTAGTTTGCAAAAAAAAAAAAATCACGAACAAATTTTTTTACAAAATGGAAAATTTTTGAACCATTATATTCATTTGCAAAATGTTAATCGCTGATTGTGTGTTTTAATTAATTTTTTCTACCATAAAGTCTTTTTTAGCGTTCCGCTATTATTTTGCAATTTTTTATGTGCGGTTTTTTAAATTTATAATCTAGGCACTCTGATGCCCAATTCATAGAACAAAGTTCGGTGAATAATTGCAAAAAAAAATCGCGAAAAAAGTAGCGGAAAAAAAATTGCAAAAAGGAAAATTCTTACATCAGTATATTTGTTTGCAGAATGAAAATCGCTGATAAGGTTTTTCAATACAATTTTTGTACCATAAAGACTTTTTTCGCGTTCCGCCAAAATTTCGCTATTTTTTAGGTGCGGTTTTGTTAAATATGTATGTGCTAATTCATAAAAAAAATTTATTTGGTATTTGAAGCTTGCTATAGTTAAAGTACATATTTCGCTTAATAAAGAATTATTAGAAATCTTGATTCATAATCGTATTTTAACTATAAATTAATTTTTCGATTTGATACTGGCAACACTATTGTTTATTTTCTCTCTTCTCCGAAATAAGTCGTAAGTGATGTACAAATTTAGTAAACGATTGACTCGGTAATCGGAAGTTAAAATGTATTTTCTTAAATTAGAGAACTAATGATGTGCTAAGATAAATTTAAAAGCCTTTAAAAATATTTTTTGTGTAAAAAAGTAATTTTATAAAACATATTATTCGAAGCATAGAAAAGTAATCGAATAATGTTTTGACAGTCTGTACATCACTATTGTTTTGTTTTTCTTTTTAATTTTATTTTTACATTTTTTTTGGAAATTTTTTCGAAAAAGGTCATTGGCTACGAAATTGTTGTAGGTTTTTTCAGTTTGATGGATGCAAGTTGTTGGAAGCCACACATTCTAGGGATGGGATGGCCTTAATAAATCATTTCATGCCTAAAAATGAAATAATTAACAATTAAATGGTGGCTTCCTCACTCCAAACTTTATAAAAGGTTTAAAGTTAATGAGTACCAACTATAAACCTTTATTATTTTATTTGTTATTAAGCAAATATGAATACTGTTTTTCACAAATTAGCTTAAAATCCTGCAATAAGACTGTTGTAAAAGTTTATGAATTAGACCAGTAATCTAGAGACTATAATACCCATTTCATATAACAAAGTTTGGTGCATAATTACAAAAAATCGCGAAAAAAAAGTCGCGGTAAAAAATTTGCAAAAAGTAAAATTCCTACATCAGTATATTTGTTTGCAGAATGAAAATTGCTGAAAAGGGTTTTCATTACAATTTTTGTAGTTCGTTCGCGTTCGGCTATTATTTTGCAATTTTTTAAGTGCGGTTTTTTTAAATTTATAATCTAGGGACTATAATACCCATTTCATTCAACAAACTTCGGCGGCTAGTGTCAAAAAAAAAGAAAAAAATCCGGGAAAAAAATTTGCGGAAAAAATTTGCAAAAGGGAAAATTTTTCCATCAATATATTTGTTTGCAGAATATAAATCGCTGATTAAGTTTTTTAATTAATTTTTTGTACCATAAAGCTTTTTTCGCGTTCCGCGACTATTTTACAATTTTTTAAGTGTGGTTTTTTTTAATTCATAACCTAGGGACTGTAATAACAATTTCATACACCAAAGTTTGATGCTTAGTTTGCAAAAAAAAAAAAACCAAAAACAATCGGGAAAAAAAAATTTTGCAAAATGCAAATTTTTTGAATCATTAAATTGGTTTGTTAATCGCTGATTGAATTTTTGATTAATTTTTTCTACCATTGTTTTAAGATATTTTGCACATTTTCTTTTTTGTTTAGATTATTATTCTATTTTAAGGGATACCAATAATAAATTATATAAATTCCAACAAAAAACGGTTAAAATTTGTCTATTTTTGCAGAAAGTGGCAACTCTTAAATGTATGTATTTGACAATTCAAGTGATAACGTAAGAATCAATCACGAATACGTAGTGATTTATAAAATAACATTTTTTATTCCCCGCGTTAGGTGAGTGAAGTGTAGGTGATGTGATGAAAAATTACGTTACTGTAAAAAGGCAGTAACGTAAATTTGATATAATTTTTCTTGTGCTAGCATGTGTATTTGTAATTGTCGGAAATATCAATAAATTGACATTAAGTGTTTTTGTTTCTCAAAGTATAGATAATTAACAAATTCAGTGACTTGAAGTGAATTGCTAATTGAAGATTATTAATTTTAATTTAAATAAATTTATATAATTTTGAACGTTCTCAATTAAATCGTACATTCAAATTTCTGTCATTAATTTTGATATTATCTATCTTTTCGTTATTTTGTTTAAGGGAAACTATTAATGAAAGTTATATAATGTATTTGAATTATTAATTTAAATAAAGTTATATGTTTTTGTATATAAAATGGTACATGTGTTTTAAATAAAGAGTTTAGTATGTGCTATATTATAATTTCAATTTTATATTTCATTATTTTTTATATTTTATCAAATTCATTATAAAAAAGACATTGTATGTATATTGCTTAAAAAATTTTGAAATTGGTGAAATATAAAAAATAATGAAATATAAGTCTAAAAATTAATAATAAATCGATAAAAAATTAATTAAATAAAATGTATTGTTGAATCTAATAAAATGCATTGGGAAAACAACAAAATCATTGTGCAATTTAATTAAATATAATTGTTAAGACAACTAATTTTTGTTAATACATTTGACGATATTTTGTCAAAATAATACCACATAAAATAGCTAATCGTCAAAATATAAATCTACTAAACAATGCGTTAATTGATGGACAGGTTTTGTTAGTTGTATAGTGATCACCCATTCATCAATTTAATATGGATTTTAGTTGATTTCACATCTGTTTTTGGTTCAGTGTACTCGTCGCATTTCTAAGTATGGACACTAACAGGCCTTACTCATAGGAACATTTTGGTGAATCACACTTATATCCTATCAGTTTTTGTGGAGTTGCTCCATGAAAATGTGATTCACCACTGGTGGTCAGTAAACAAAATCTGAATTTCTGGAATACCTAGACTAGTGGCCGCATTTCTAAGTATGGACATTAATAGGCCTTTCTAATACGAACATTTTGGTGTATCACACATATAACCTATCAGTTTTTTGTGGAGTTGCTCCATGAAAATGTGATTCACCACTGGTGGTCAGTAAACAAAATCTGAAAATCTCTGCAGCAAAACTTTATTTAGCCAAGCCATTAGCCTGCTTATCACATAGGAGAAAACTGGCCGAAGGCCGCCAACACAGATGAACTAATAAACTGGATATCACATAGGAGAAAACCTCTAAGTCCGACCAGAGGCCGGCTACACAGGAAAACTTTACTAAGCGAAGCCATTAAACTGCAGTAATTTTGACTTAGCTGCAAAACCAACTTTTGTAAAAATTTTTGTGCAGGTAAGCCAAAACCGCAGCTAAGTAAAATTGTTTACCTGCCTTAATGTGCAGGTATACCAATACAGACTGAAAACAAACAAAAGAAGCTAGTGATGACAACTTTGTGCTTTGCACCAGATTTTGCTATTTTTATGGTTAAAAAACGACTAAAGTAGGATATTTTTGTCACAAAAAAAGTTGACAACACATTTATTTTATGTGTGTTTTTTTCCTAGAATAGAAAAACAAAGCAAAACAGAAGAGGCAGCTAAGGGTGATCTTTTTTATGAAAATAATATAAAACTGCCAAAAATATGAGGCAGTTATCTTAAATGCGCAGATACAAAAAGTGTATTTAAAGAAGACAATTGCGTACATAATTTTGTAAAATAGAAACGAAACCAAATTTTTGTGCAGGTATAGCAAATGTGCACTTAAAAAAAGGCAGTTAAATCAAAACTACTGTAGTAAAATTGTTTGCACATCAACACTGAATGACAAGATTGAATATATATTTATAGAAGTTGCTGCTGGTGATAGTAAATTATTAGTTGGATCGTTCAGTTCAACGACGTTGTTATTGCCAGTGATTTTAATGTAAATATCTTGGTTTCACCTGCCTTAAGCTGGTTTTACACGACATGTATTTGTCATCTGACCTGTCACTTTAAAGACCCATATGTAATTCTGTATGTCTGTCAAAATGAGCAAATACATAACGTTAATAATTTTTGCGTTTAAACGTACTGTGTAATTACGCCATACGTAACCTCTTGGTTGTTTTTAACAGCTGATTTTTAGTTGTATTTAAAAGCTGATTTTTTTGCGCGTGAATTTTGGTAAATTTGGTTTAAAATGAAAAATAATATTGTTTGTGAACAGGATTCAACAACAATTGCATTGTGCAGTATTATTTCAATAATATCTGCAATAAAATTAAAAAAACAAGAAAAGCTAACAAGAAACCGGGCTATATGCAGCCACAATTGGTTGCTTCAGAGGGACTCTGGATTGGATTTTGCTTCAATGGTTATGGACGAGCTGCCATTTGAAGATCCGAAGTCATTCCAAAATTTTGGGAGGATGTCGTTTACGTCCTTTACCGAGTTGCTTAAAAAAGTGTCTCCTTTGATATCAAAGCAGAACACTGAGATGCGTGAAGCTATTTCTCCTACTGCGAGGTGATTGCTTTTGGCGCTGTGTCTGAATTATTAATTAATGTTTTTCTATTTACGTTGCTTTTAACTTTACGGTTTTTAGCCACTGGTGCTAAATACGTGCATTTCTCATATGGATTTCGGATTTCTGTAGCATCCATAAGCAAAATTATACAGGAAACAATTGAAGCTATTTACTTACATCAGATTTTTTAAAAGTAAGATCAAATAAATCCTGAATATAATTTATATTTGAGCAAACTAAAATATTTTTGAAGGTTCCTCAAAATTCTAATGATTGGAAGAACATTGCTGCTGAATTCGAGCGGAAATGGAATTTTCCATTTTGCTTGGGAGCCATAGGTAATAGCCTCAAAAATATGTTAATTATTTTAAGATGGCAAACATATTGCGATCAAAAGCAGAAAAGAGTATGGTTCATATTTTTATAATTACATAATTACAAAGGCTTTTATAGCGTGATACTGCTGGCTAATGTGGACGCAAACTATAAGTTTTAAACGTTAACGTTGGCTCAAATGAAAGGGCAAACGATGCAGCAGTATACAACGAATCTCATTGTGCGAAGGAATAATCAATACCTTTGATTTTCCAGAAGATGCTGTATTACCTGGTACTAATAATGAAGTACCGTTGGTGTTTGTTGCTGATGATGCTTTCCGGTTGACCTCAAGGATGATAAAGCCATATGGAGAGAGATCATCAAATGCAAACAAAATTTTTAATTACCGATTAAGCCGTGCACGTCGAGTAGTTGAAAACGCGTTTGGCATTTTGGCAAGCAAGTTTCAAATATTTCAGAAGGAAATCGACTTATCTATTGAAAAAGTAGAGCAGATAACTTCATGCAAATAGCTTCATGCGCTTTGCATAATTTTATACGAGCACGAGATGGTTTTGACAACATGTGTGATTTGGAAAACACTAATACTGTAAGTTTTCAAAATGGATCCTGGCGGAATGAAGTCAGTTTGACAGGTCTCCAAAGTTTCCTGGGTAATCATTCAGGTGCCCAGGGTAGGAAAGTGCGAGATACATATTCAGAATACTTCAACACAAATGGCGCTGTTCCTTGGCAATATGATGCTATACAAAAATTTAATTTTTAAAATAATAAATTATTATGAATATGAATATTTTATTAAGTTATAATTTTTGTAATTCAGTTTATATAAATTTAATAAAGTAAGTAAAATTAAAAATAGTTTTTTTTTATACTTTTAAAATATGATTTAAGGTGATTCAAAATTAGTGAAGTTTAAATGTTGATTATTTAACATCCTTTCTTTTTTTTGCATCAAAAAACAGCTAATGTGATTTGCTCCATTACACTGTGGGCCAGCATTATAGAATTTTGGCCAAAACTAGAATATTGAGTATATGAGACTAATGGCGTTTTCTTTTCTGAAAAAAATGTTGCCTTTTTTTGCACTTTGCTTTTGAATTGCCTTTTTTGTGTTCTTTTCTAAATTAAGGGTAACATTCTAAGAGGGCTAGGTGTTCTTTTCTAAAAATGTTGCCTAAATAAAGGGCAAAAGTGCAACATTTTTCGCCCTCAAAAAATTTACGCCATGTGTATATACTGTAAAAATGTCAACGCCATGTGTATATACTGTAATGTTTTTTGCCAGCTACATAACTCGCAACATAGTGGCCTAGGGGGTAATATCATGGCTTCTGATGCAATAGGTCACCGGTTCAAACCCCGGTTGGAGCACAATATTTTTATTGTTTTTTTTTTTGTTTTTATAAAATTTTAATTAGATTTTTATAGTTTTGCTGTTATTTAGTATTTAACAATTTTTTAGGCTAAAAATAAATAAAAAAATTATACAATTTATTTTAAATATGGAAAAAAAAATTTAATTGAAAAAAGAAAATACATAAAAAAATTTATTTTTTACTTTGGCTGGAATTTGAACCCATCCAGCCCATGTCAAAGGCAGGCAGCACAACCACTAGGCTAGAATTAGTAATAGTTTGCATAAACAATATTGCATACGAGTATACAATACACATACATATGTTTAGAAAATGCAACAGTGATTTTATTGTGTTCTATTCTGATTGGAAAAATGTAACATTTTAATTGGGTGAGGGCAACATTTTTTTCCAGAAAAGAAAACGCCATAAAAGATATCACAAAGGGGGGGGGGGGTTTGGTTGTTGCTGATCACGAATTTTAAATAAAAAAATATAAAATTCAAAATGGCGGATCCAAGATGGCGGCCATTAATTTTTAGTTTTTATTATATTGGACTTTAAATAATCAATTATATAGGTGATTAAAAATCTGAAATTAAAATTTTGAAATTCAATATGACGACAAACAATTTTTTCATTAAATTTGTTATGTCGCCTGATTTACTTAAAATTTCCACCAGGGGAAGTTTTTGGGTAGCAAATTACGTATCTGAAATCAAATTTTAAAAATTCAACATGGCGGATCCAATATGGCGGCCATAAATGTGTTAGAAAATAAATTCCACTGTACAAAAAAAGGGTTCTGATGACAACTAATTCTGGCATAGTGACCAAAGAAAAATAAAAGTGTATCGTCGTTTTAAAAGTTTTCGCCTGGCCCTATGTTTTTGGGGGGTTAAAATTTCCCCTTTTTTGAAAATGTTTATTGTGAATCGGCATAGGAAACCATGTGAATCTTTCATTTAAGGTATATGATATGTTCAGTGAACTTAAGTAAAACACCCTCTAACTCTGCAATTAAAGGGTCTCGTTTGGCCCTTTTAAAAAGTGTCAAAAAGACCCATAAGTTGAAGAGTTAGAGGGTTAAAATGTTCCGCAAAAATATTTGTCATGAAATTCTACTATAAGTCTCTGAAGATATCAAAGTTGAAAATTTAATTTCAATGCCAGAAATAAGTCAAAACTTAAAATGTGGTGTAAGGGTTATATTCGTACTTATTCAGAATTGGCACTCAAATGTCCAACAAACCTGGACTTTAGGGGGCTAGCCTGTGTGAGAAAACCAGAACCTTCATTTAAGGTAATTTTTAGTGCTATTTTTTAGTTTTTACTAAAACTCTGGAATGCTGGAAATCAGCAAGATTTGAAGGTAGTTTTTTAGTTAAAGGGCAAAATCTCGAAAGTTTAAAAACGGTCGCAAAAACCTAGGTAGAAGACATCTTGTGGAACACATTGGCATTCAAGTTTTTCAAATATCTCTTGGAACATTTTGGAGCTTTTTTTGAAAATTTAGGATTTTCAAAAACACCTACATTTTTGAGGTAAAATTAATAATTTTGTTACTTTTTTCTTAAATACTTAAGAGGTCTCTATTTCTTTTTTTTTTTGAGAACTAGTTTCAGTTTTATAATTTGAGATTGTTTTTGGAACAAATTCTTGTATATTTATGATTTTTTCATTGTATCATTATAAAATAAAAAATGTCACAAAATAAAAAATTTTGACGTTGAACTCCCGCCAACGAACAACGAGTAACCACAATGATACAATATTTCACTCACAAAATATTCAACAATCCTAGATTTTGAATATTCTCTATATATAAAAGAATAACGTGACTGACTGACTGACTGACTGACTCAACATCGCCCAGCCCAAACCGCTGAAGCTAGGAAGTTGAAATTTGGTATGTAGGTTCCTCTTTCGGGGTAGACGTCCGCTAAGACGGGATTTTTGGAAATTCCTACCGGAACGGGCAAAAAGGGGGAAAGTGTCCCCCTTAACGGCCTGCCAAAACCCCTTTGGCTAGAAAGCTGAAATTTAAGATATGTGTTCCTTGGAGTAGGGGCTAACTTTTCTGGAAAGTACTTTCTAGAATTTTGGACAGGGACGTTGTAAAAATGGGGGTTAAAAAGGGGGAAAATGCCCCCCTTGACGGCCTGCCCAAACCGCTGGAGGTAGGAAGTTGAAATTTCGTCTAAAGGTTCCTCCACTATCGTAGACATCCACCAAGACGGGAGTTTTGGAAATTTTTACAGGGACGGGCAAAAAGGGGAAAAAGTCTCCCCCTTGACGGCCTGCTCAAACTGCTGGAGCTATGAAGTTGAAATTTGGTATGTAGGTTCCTCGACCGGTGTAGACGTCCGTTGAGACGGCATTTTTGGAAATTCTTATCGGGAGGGGCAAAAAGGGGACAAAAAAAGTACCTTTTTCCAAAAAAGTACCTTTTCCCAAAAAAAGTACCTTTTCCCAAAAAAAGTACCTTTTTCCAAAAAAAGTACCTTTTTCAAAAAAAGTACCTTTTTCCAAAAAAAGTACCTTTTTCCAAAAAACGTACCTTTTTCCAAAAAAAGTACCTCTTTCCGAAAAAAGTACCTTTTTCCAAAAAAAAGTACCTTTTTCCAAAAAAAGTACCTTATTCCAAAATAAGTACCTTTTTCCAAAAAAAGTACATTTTCCAAAAAAAGTACCCTTTTCCAAAAAAAAGTACCTTTTTCCAAAAAAAGTACCTTTTTCCAAAAAAGTACCTTTTTCCAAAAAAAGTACCTTTTTCCAAAAAAAGTACCTTTTTCCAAAAAAAGTACCTTTTTCCAAAAAAAAGTACCTTTTTCAAAAAAAAGTACCTTTTTCAAAAAAAAGTACCTTTTTCAAAAAAAAGTACCTTTTTCAAAAAAAAGTACCTTTTTCCAATAAAAGTACCTTTTTCCAAAAAAAAGTACCTTTTTCCAAAAAAAGTACCTTTTTCCGAAAAAAGTACCTTTTTCCAAAAAAAGTACCTTTTTCCAAAAAAAGTACCTTTTTCCAAAAAAAGTACCTTTTTCCAAAAAAAGTACCCTTTTCCAAAAAAAAGTACCTTTTTCCAAAAAAAGTACCTTTTTCCAAAAAAAGTACCTTTTTCCAAAAAAAGTACCTTTTTCCAAAAAAAGTACCTTTTTCCAAAAAAAATACCTTTTTCCAAAAAAAGTACCTTTTTCCAAAAAAAAGTACCTTTTTTCAAAAAAAGTACCTTTTTCCAAAAAAAAAGTACCTTTTTCCAAAAAAAAGTACCTTTTTCCAAAAAAAATTCCTTTTTCCAAAAAAAGTACCTTTTTCCAAAAAAAAGTACCTTTTTTAAAAAAAGTACCTTTTCCCAAAAAACATACATTTTTCCAAAAAAATAACTTTTTCAAAAAAAGTACCTTTTCCAAAAAAAAGTACCTTTTCCCAAAAAAAGTACCTTTTTCTAAAAAAATTTTCCTTTTCCCAAAAAACATACATTTTTTCAAAAAAATACCTATTTTCAAAAAAAGTACCTTTTCCAAAAAAAAGTACCTTTTCCCAAAAAAAAGTACCTTTTTCTAAAAAAATTTTCCTTTTCCAAAAGAAGTACCTTTTCCAAAAAAAATACCTTTTTCCAAAAAACATACATTTTTCCAAAAAAAAACACCTTTTTAAAAAAAAAATACCTTTTCCAAAAAAAGTACAAACAAAGTACTTTGTAAAAACAAAGTAAGGGTTTTCACAAGGGGTGTGCTATTTGTTGTATCGTTGTATCGTCCTAACAAAAAACAGAGTTGTTAAAAATTTAATTGAAAAAATACAACATTTGAGAATAGCACGATACAACATTTTTACGTATGTTTAATGTCTTATGTTTGAATGTGCTAACAGATAGAAAACTAAATAGAAAATCGTTGTTTAACACAAATAAAAATTTTAACAACTCTGTTTTTTTTTAGGACGATACAACGATACAACAGATACCACACCCCTTATGAACAACCTAAGTATCTTTTTCCAAAAAATTTCGTTTTTCCAAAAAGTACCATTTAAAATAATATATAATTTCAAAAAAACTACTTTTTTTCCTCCCCCCACGGATATCTCCACTAAACAAGGTTTCTTGATATTCGGCATAGACGTGCGCTAAGACGGGATTTTTGGAAATTCATACCGGAACGGGTAAAAAGGAGAAAAGTCTCCCCATAAACAGTCTCACAAATTGGAAAAGTGCCTGCCATAACCACTGGAGGTAAGAAGTTGAAATTTGGTATAAAGGTTCCTCCACTGTAGTAGACTTCGACTAAGTTTGTATTTTTGGAATTCCCTACAGGATATCCCAAAATGAAAGTCGGTATGTGAGTTCCTCCTTCTGTGTAGGCGTCCGCTTAGACGGAATTTTTGAAATTCCTATCGGGAGGGGAAATAAGGTAAGTCTCCTCCTGACGGCTTGCCCAATCCCTTTTGGCCAACCTAAAATTTTAAATATGTATTCCTTGGAGTAGGACTAACTCACCGGCAACGTAATTTTTCTATTTTGGAACAGGAACATAGTAAAAATGGTGGTTGAAAGGGAAAAATGTCCCCACTAACGGCCTGCCCAAACCGCTAAGGCAATGCAGTTGAAATTTGATATGAATGTTCCTCATCCATCGCAGATAGCCGCGAAGATGGAATTTTTGTAAATTCCTAAAGGGAGGGGCAAAAAGAAGAAAAGCCTCACCTTGGGGGCCGGTAAAAACCCCTTCGGCTAGAAACCTGAAGCTTAAAATGTGGGCCCCTGGAGTGAGGGCTAACTTATTAGAAAGATACTTTTTTGAATTTTGGAGAGGGTCGTTATAAAATGGGGGCTCAAAAAGGGAGAGTTGCCCCTTAACGACCTGTCCAAACTGCTGGAACTAGGAAGCTGAAATTCGGTACTTAAGTTCCTCTCAGCCTGCTCAAACTGCTGGAACTAGGAAGCTGGAATTCCCTGTCTATGGATTTTCGGAAATTCCTACCGAGAGGGGCACAAATAGTAAAAGTTGGCTAGAAACCTGAAATGTAAAACATATGTTACTTGGAGTATGTGCTCACTTACCGAGAAGGTGCTTTTTGACCAGGGACATTGCAAAAATGGGGATTAATGAAGAGAAAAGTGCCGCTTAAAGGCCTGCCCAAACCGCTGGAGGTAGGAAGTTGAAATTTGGTATTAAAGTTCCTCCTCTATCGTAGACATCCGCTAAGATGAGATTTTTGGAAATTTCTACAGGTAGGGTCAAAAACAGGAAAAGTCTCCCCCTTAACGGCCTGGCCAAACTGCTGGAACAAGGGATCTTAAGTTGGGTTCCTTCTCCAACGTTGACGTCCCCTAAGATGGTATTTTTGGAAATTCATACCGGGAGGGGTAAAAAGGGAAAAAACTTCCCCCTTGACGGCCTGGCCAAACTGCTGGATATAGAGACCTAAAATTATGTATGTAGTAGGTTCCTCCTCCAACGCAGACGTCCTCTAAGACGGAATTTTTGGAAATTCCTACCGGGAGGAGTAAAAACGGAATAATTCTCCCCCTTGATGGCCTAACCGAACCCTTCGGCTAGAAATCTGTAACATATAATATGTTTTCCTTGGAGTATGGGCTAACTTATCGACAAGGCATTTCTAGGACTTTGGACAGGAACGTTGTAAAAATGGTGGTTCAAAAGCGGAAAATTACCCCCCCCCCCCTTAACGTCTGCGTCTTTAGCTAGAAACCTAAAACTTAAAGAACAAGTGTATATGAAACACTAAAATTAAGAAACTAATTAGGAAACGAGTGGGATTGAAACACTACACAAGTGGAATGAAATGGATATAAACGTTGAACGAGTGGAATTGAAATTATAGACAATGCAAATGGATTGGAAGAGGGAATTACCTGTTCAAACACTATCATCGGAATATGAAACTTATGTAGCATTGAAACATACTCTCGAAAAAGTTAAACAAATTTTCTAAAAGAGAAAAAACCTTAGAAAAGGAATGGAACTTATATATTCCGATATTTAAACTTCATGTAACGAAACACAGGTGGAAGAAACCGACGCAGTAAATTTTCCAACTGAATTTGTGAATTTACTTGAATTGCCAGGTCTACCTTTACATAAACTGGAATTAAAAAAAAACTTTAAGACACGCTAACAACGTAGCTTTGCCCGCTATTTTTAATATTATAAAATGCTTTCCAACCCTGCTTTACGTTATTTATTTTCATTCAAAACACAAATGAACAAAACTACTTACGGGTCTATCTACCTAAGTTCGCACTTTACCAAATTATCTTAACATACACACGTATATTGCAACTTATTATGGATTCATTACTAACAATCCACTTTCATGAGAAAAAGTGATCAAATATTTATTTATTTTAAACCCATTGTTGTGCAGAATTATTTATTTGTGGTGGCTGGGTGAAGGCTTTTATTATAAAAACTGTACTTTAAATAAAAAGCGAATTTAAAAAAAATTGTCGGGGGAAGGGGCGCCCCCCCCCCCCCTAAACCTTAAGGCACGCCAACAACGTAGCGGGCTGCGACCGCTATCTTTAATATTATAAATCGCTTGCCAACCCTGCTTTACGTTTTTTTATTTTCATTTAAAACACAAATGAATAAAACTACTTATGGGTCTATCTACCTAAGTTCGCACTTTACCAAATTATCTTGACATACACACGTATATTGCAAATTATTATGGATTCATTACTAACAAACCACTTTCATGAGAAAAAGTGATCAAATATTTATTTATTTTAAACCCATTGTTGTGCAGAATTATTTATTTGTGGTGGCTGGGTGAAGGCTTTAAATAAAAAAACTTTAAATAAAAAACGAATTTAATAAAAATTGTGGGGGGCGCAGCCCCCCGGGGGGTGGGCGAAGCCCCCCCCCCCCTTAACCTTTAAGGTACGCTAACAACGTAGCGGGCTGCGCCCGCTAGTCTCTATATATAAAAGAATAACGTGACTGACTGACTGACTCAACATCGCCCAGCCCAAACCGCTGAAGCTAGGAAGTTGAAATTTGGTATGTAGGTTCCTCTTTCGGCGTAGACGTCCGCTAAGACGGGATTTTTGAAAATTCCTACCGGAACGGGCAAAAAGGGGAAAAGTCTCCCCCTTGGCGGCCTGCCAAAACCCCTTTGGCTAGAAAGCTGAAATTTAGGATATGTGTTCCTTGGAGTATGGGCTAACTTTTCTGGAAAGTACTTTCTGGAATTTTGGACAGGGACGTTGCAAAAATGGGGATTAAAAAGGGGTAAAAGGCCCCCCTTGACGGCCTGCCCAAACCGCTGGAGGTAGTTGAAATTTGGTATAAAGGTTCCTCCACTATCGAAGACATCCACCAAGACGGGAGTTTTGGAAATTTTTACAGGGACGGGCAAAAAGGGGAAAAAGTCTCCCCCTTGACGGCCTGCTCAAACTGCTAGAGCTATGAAGTTGAAATTTGGTATGTAGGTTCCTCCACTATCGTAGACATCCACCAAGACGGGAGTTTTGGAAATTTTTACAGGGACGGGCAAAAAGGGGAAAAAGTCTCCCCCTTGACGGCCTGCCCAAACCGCTGGAGGTAGGACGTTGAAATTTGGTATAAAGGTTCCTCCACTATCGTAGACATCCACCAAGACGGGAGTTTTGGAAATTTTTACAGGGACGGGCAAAAAGGGGAAAAAGGCCCCCCTTGACGGCCTGCCCAAACCGCTGGAGGTAGGAAGTTGAAATTTGGTATAAAGGTTCCTCCACTATCGTAGACATCCACCAAGACGGGAGTTTTGGAAATTTTTACAGGGACGGGCAAAAAGGGGAAAAAGTCTCCCCCTTGACGGCCTGCCCAAACCGCTGGAGGTAGGAAGTTGAAATTTGGTATAAAGGTTCCTCCACTATCGTAGACATCCACCAAGACGGGAGTTTTGTAAATTTTTACAGGGACGTGCAAAAAGGGGAAAAAGTCTCCCCCTTGACGGCCTGCTCAAACTGCTGGAGCTATGAAGTTGAAATTTGGTATGTAGGTTCCTCGACCGGTGTAGACGTCAGTTGAGACGGCATTTTTGGAAATTCTTATCGGGAGGGGCAAAAAGGGGACAAAAAAAGTACCTTTTTCCAAAAAAGTACCTTTTCCCAAAAAAAGTACCTTTTCCCAAAAAAAGTACCTTTCCCAAAAAAAATACCTTTTCCCAAAAAAAGTACCTTTTTCCAAAAAAAGTACCTTTTTCCAAAAAAAGTACCTTTTTCCAAAAAAGTACATTTTTCCGAAAAAAGTACCTTTTTCCGCAAAAAGTACCTTTTTCCAAAAAAAAGTACCTTGTTCCAAAAAAAGTACCTTTTTCCAAAAAAAGTACCTTTTTCCAAAAAAAGTACCTTTTTCAAAAAAAAGTACCTTTTTCAAAAAAAAGTACCTTTTTCCAAAAAAAATTCCTTTTTCCAAAAAAAGTACCTTTTTCCAAAAAAAGTACCTTTTTCCAAAAAAAAAGTACCTTTTTCCAAAAAAAGTACCTTTTTCCAAAAAAAGTTCCTATTTCGAAAAAAAGTACCCTTTTCCAAAAAAAAGTACCTTTTTCCAAAAAAAGTACCTTTTTCCAAAAAAAGTACCTTTTTCCAAAAAAAGTACCTATTTCCAAAAAAAAGTACCCTTTTCCAAAAAAAGTACCTTTTTCCAAAAAAAGTACCTTTTTCCAAAAAAATTACATTTTTCCAAAAAAAGTACCTTTTTTCAAAAAAAGTACCTATTTCGAAAAAAAGTACCCTTTTCCAAAAAAAAAGTACCTTTTTCCAAAAAAAGTACCTTTTTCCAAAAAAAGGACCTTTTTCCAAAAAAAAGTACCTTTTTCCAAAAAAAGTACCTTTTTCCAAAAAAAGTACCTTTTTCCAAAAAAAGTACCTTTTTCCAAAAAAAGTACCTTTTTCCAAAAAAAATACCTTTTTCCAAAAAAAGTACCTTTTTCCAAAAAAAAGTACCTTTTTTCAAAAAAAGTACCTTTTTCCAAAAAAAAAGTACCTTTTTCCAAAAAAAAGTACCTTTTTCCAAAAAAAATTCCTTTTTCCAAAAAAAGTACCTTTTTCCAAAAAAAAGTACCTTTTTTAAAAAAAGTACCTTTTCCCAAAAAACATACATTTTTCCAAAAAAATAACTTTTTCAAAAAAAGTACCTTTTCCAAACAAAAGTACCTTTTCCCAAAAAAAGTACCTTTTTCTAAAAAAATTTTCCTTTTCCCAAAAAACATACATTTTTTCAAAAAAATACCTATTTTCAAAAAAAGTACCTTTTCCAAAAAAAAGTACCTTTTCCCAAAAAAAAGTACCTTTTTCTAAAAAAATTTTCCTTTTCCAAAAGAAGTACCTTTTCCAAAAAAAATACCTTTTTCCAAAAAACATACATTTTTCCAAAAAAAAACACCTTTTTAAAAAAAAAATACCTTTTCCAAAAAAAGTACAAACAAAGTACTTTGTAAAAACAAAGTAAGGGTTTTCACAAGGGGTGTGCTATTTGTTGTATCGTTGTATCGTCCTAACAAAAAACAGAGTTGTTAAAAATTTAATTGAAAAAATACAACATTTGAGAATAGCACGATACAACATTTTTAGCACGATACAACATTTTTACGTATGTTTAATGTCTTATGTTTGAATGTGCTAACAGATAGAAAACTAAATAGAAAATCGTTGTTTAACACAAATAAAAATTTTAACAACTCTGTTTTTTTTTAGGACGATACAACGATACAACAGATACCACACCCCTTATGAACAACCTAAGTATCTTTTTCCAAAAAATTTCGTTTTTCCAAAAAGTACCATTTAAAATAATATATAATTTCAAAAAAACTACTTTTTTTCCTCCCCCCACGGATATCTCCACTAAACAAGGTTTCTTGATATTCGGCATAGACGTGCGCTAAGACGGGATTTTTGGAAATTCATACCGGAACGGGTAAAAAGGAGAAAAGTCTCCCCATAAACAGTCTCACAAATTGGAAAAGTGCCTGCCATAACCACTGGAGGTAAGCATCGACTAAGTTTGTATTTTTGGAATTCCCTACAGGATATCCCAAAATGAAAGTCGGTATGTGAGTTCCTCCTTCTGTGTAGGCGTCCGCTTAGACGGAATTTTTGAAATTCCTATCGGGAGGGGAAATAAGGTAAGTCTCCTCCTGACGGCTTGCCCAATCCCTTTTGGCCAACCTAAAATTTTAAATATGTATTCCTTGGAGTAGGACTAACTCACCGGCAACGTAATTTTTCTATTTTGGAACAGGAACATAGTAAAAATGGTGGTTGAAAGGGAAAAATGTCCCCACTAACGGCCTGCCCAAACCGCTAAGGCAATGCAGTTGAAATTTGATATGAATGTTCCTCATCCATCGCAGATAGCCGCGAAGATGGAATTTTTGTAAATTCCTAAAGGGAGGGGCAAAAAGAAGAAAAGCCTCACCTTGGGGGCCGGTAAAAACCCCTTCGGCTAGAAACCTGAAGCTTAAAATGTGGGCCCCTGGAGTGAGGGCTAACTTATTAGAAAGATACTTTTTTGAATTTTGGAGAGGGTCGTTATAAAATGGGGGCTCAAAAAGGGAGAGTTGCCCCTTAACGACCTGTCCAAACTGCTGGAACTAGGAAGCTGAAATTCGGTACTTAAGTTCCTCTCAGCCTGCTCAAACTGCTGGAACTAGGAAGCTGGAATTCCCTGTCGATGGATTTTCGGAAATTCCTACCGAGAGGGGCACAAATAGTAAAAGTTGGCTAGAAACCTGAAATGTAAAACATATGTTACTTGGAGTATGTGCTCACTTACCGAGAAGGTGCTTTTTGACCAGGGACATTGCAAAAATGGGGATTAATGAAGAGAAAAGTGCCGCTTAAAGGCCTGCCCAAACCGCTGGAGGTAGGAAGTTGAAATTTGGTATTAAAGTTCCTCCTCTATCGTAGACATCCGCTAAGATGAGATTTTTGGAAATTTCTACAGGTAGGGTCAAAAACAGGAAAAGTCTCCCCCTTAACGGCCTGGCCAAACTGCTGGAACAAGGGATCTTAAGTTGGGTTCCTTCTCCAACGTTGACGTCCCCTAAGATGGTATTTTTGGAAATTCATACCGGGAGGGGTAAAAAGGGAAAAAACTTCCCCCTTGACGGCCTGGCCAAACTGCTGGATATAGAGACCTAAAATTATGTATGTAGTAGGTTCCTCCTCCAACGCAGACGTCCTCTAAGACGGAATTTTTGGAAATTCCTACCGGGAGGAGTAAAAACGGAATAATTCTCCCCCTTGATGGCCTAACCGAACCCTTCGGCTAGAAATCTGTAACATATAATATGTTTTCCTTGGAGTATGGGCTAACTTATCGACAAGGCATTTCTAGGACTTTGGACAGGAACGTTGTAAAAATGGTGGTTCAAAAGCGGAAAATTACCCCCCCCCCCCCCCCTTAACGTCTGCGTCTTTAGCTAGAAACCTAAAACTTAAAGAACAAGTGTATATGAAACACTAAAATTAAGAAACTAATTAGGAAACGAGTGGGATTGAAACACTACACAAGTGGAATGAAATGGATATAAACGTTGAACGAGTGGAATTGAAATTATAGACAATGCAAATGGATTGGAAGAGGGAATTACCTGTTCAAACACTATCATCGGAATATGAAACTTATGTAGCATTGAAACATACTCTCGAAAAAGTTAAACAAATTTTCTAAAAGAGAAAAAACCTTAGAAAAGGAATGGAACTTATATATTCCGATATTTAAACTTCATGTAACGAAACACAGGTGGAAGAAACCGACGCAGTAAATTTTCCAACTGAATTTGTGAATTTACTTGAATTGCCAGGTCTACCTTTACATAAACTGGAATTAAAAAAAAACTTTAAGACACGCTAACAACGTAGCTTTGCCCGCTATTTTTAATATTATAAAATGCTTTCCAACCCTGCTTTACGTTATTTATTTTCATTCAAAACACAAATGAACAAAACTACTTACGGGTCTATCTACCTAAGTTCGCACTTTACCAAATTATCTTAACATACACACGTATATTGCAACTTATTATGGATTCATTACTAACAATCCACTTTCATGAGAAAAAGTGATCAAATATTTATTTATTTTAAACCCATTGTTGTGCAGAATTATTTATTTGTGGTGGCTGGGTGAAGGCTTTTATTATAAAAACTGTACTTTAAATAAAAAGCGAATTTAAAAAAAATTGTCGGGGGAAGGGGCGCCCCCCCCCCCCCTAAACCTTAAGGCACGCCAACAACGTAGCGGGCTGCGACCGCTATCTTTAATATTATAAATCGCTTGCCAACCCTGCTTTACGTTTTTTTATTTTCATTTAAAACACAAATGAATAAAACTACTTATGGGTCTATCTACCTAAGTTCGCACTTTACCAAATTATCTTGACATACACACGTATATTGCAAATTATTATGGATTCATTACTAACAAACCACTTTCATGAGAAAAAGTGATCAAATATTTATTTATTTTAAACCCATTGTTGTGCAGAATTATTTATTTGTGGTGGCTGGGTGAAGGCTTTAAATAAAAAAACTTTAAATAAAAAACGAATTTAATAAAAATTGTGGGGGGCGCAGCCCCCCGGGGGGTGGGCGAAGCCCCCCCCCTTAACCTTTAAGGTACGCTAACAACGTAGCGGGCTGCGCCCGCTAGTCTCTATATATAAAAGAATAACGTGACTGACTGACTGACTCAACATCGCCCAGCCCAAACCGCTGAAGCTAGGAAGTTGAAATTTGGTATGTAGGTTCCTCTTTCGGCGTAGACGTCCGCTAAGACGGGATTTTTGAAAATTCCTACCGGAACGGGCAAAAAGGGGAAAAGTCTCCCCCTTGGCGGCCTGCCAAAACCCCTTTGGCTAGAAAGCTGAAATTTAGGATATGTGTTCCTTGGAGTATGGGCTAACTTTTCTGGAAAGTACTTTCTGGAATTTTGGACAGGGACGTTGCAAAAATGGGGATTAAAAAGGGGTAAAAGGCCCCCCTTGACGGCCTGCCCAAACCGCTGGAGGTAGTTGAAATTTGGTATAAAGGTTCCTCCACTATCGAAGACATCCACCAAGACGGGAGTTTTGGAAATTTTTACAGGGACGGGCAAAAAGGGGAAAAAGTCTCCCCCTTGACGGCCTGCTCAAACTGCTAGAGCTATGAAGTTGAAATTTGGTATGTAGGTTCCTCCACTATCGTAGACATCCACCAAGACGGGAGTTTTGGAAATTTTTACAGGGACGGGCAAAAAGGGGAAAAAGTCTCCCCCTTGACGGCCTGCCCAAACCGCTGGAGGTAGGACGTTGAAATTTGGTATAAAGGTTCCTCCACTATCGTAGACATCCACCAAGACGGGAGTTTTGGAAATTTTTACAGGGACGGGCAAAAAGGGGAAAAAGGCCCCCCTTGACGGCCTGCCCAAACCGCTGGAGGTAGGAAGTTGAAATTTGGTATAAAGGTTCCTCCACTATCGTAGACATCCACCAAGACGGGAGTTTTGGAAATTTTTACAGGGACGGGCAAAAAGGGGAAAAAGTCTCCCCCTTGACGGCCTGCCCAAACCGCTGGAGGTAGGAAGTTGAAATTTGGTATAAAGGTTCCTCCACTATCGTAGACATCCACCAAGACGGGAGTTTTGTAAATTTTTACAGGGACGTGCAAAAAGGGGAAAAAGTCTCCCCCTTGACGGCCTGCTCAAACTGCTGGAGCTATGAAGTTGAAATTTGGTATGTAGGTTCCTCGACCGGTGTAGACGTCAGTTGAGACGGCATTTTTGGAAATTCTTATCGGGAGGGGCAAAAAGGGGACAAAAAAAGTACCTTTTTCCAAAAAAGTACCTTTTCCCAAAAAAAGTACCTTTTCCCAAAAAAAGTACCTTTTCCCAAAAAAAATACCTTTTCCCAAAAAAAGTACCTTTTTCCAAAAAAAGTACCTTTTTCCAAAAAAAGTACCTTTTTCCAAAAAAGTACATTTTTCCGAAAAAAGTACCTTTTTCCGCAAAAAGTACCTTTTTCCAAAAAAAAGTACCTTGTTCCAAAAAAAGTACCTTTTTCCAAAAAAAGTACCTTTTTCCAAAAAAAGTACCTTTTTCAAAAAAAAGTACCTTTTTCAAAAAAAAGTACCTTTTTCCAAAAAAAATTCCTTTTTCCAAAAAAAGTACCTTTTTCCAAAAAAGTACCTTTTTCCAAAAAAAGTACCTTTTTCCAAAAAAAAAGTACCTTTTTCCAAAAAAAGTACCTTTTTCCAAAAAAAGTTCCTATTTCGAAAAAAAGTACCCTTTTCCAAAAAAAAGTACCTTTTTCCAAAAAAAGTACCTTTTTCCAAAAAAAGTACCTTTTTCCAAAAAAAGTACCTATTTCCAAAAAAAAGTACCCTTTTCCAAAAAAAGTACCTTTTTCCAAAAAAAGTACCTTTTTCCAAAAAAATTACATTTTTCCAAAAAAAGTACCTTTTTTCAAAAAAAGTATCTTTTTCCAAAAAAATTACCTTTTTCCAAAAAAAGTACCTTTTCCCGAAAAAAGTACCTTTTTCCAAAAAAAATTCCTTTTTCCAAAAAAGTACCTTTTTCCAAAAAAAGCACCTTTCTCCAAAAAAAAGTACCTTTTTTAAAAAAAGTACCTTTTTCCAAAAAATGTACCTTTTTATAAAAAAATGTACCTTTTCCAAAAAAAAAAGTACCTTTTCCAAAAAAAGTACCTTTTTCCAAAAAAGTACCTTTTTCCAAAAAAAGTACCTTTTTCCAAAAAAAGGACCTTTTTCAAAAAAAAGTACCTTTTTCCAAAAAAAGTACCTTTTTCCAAAAAAAGTACCTTTTTCCAAAAAAAGTACCTATTTCGAAAAAAAGTACCCTTTTCCAAAAAAAAAGTACCTTTTTCCAAAAAAAGTACCTTTTTCCAAAAAAAGGACCTTTTTCCAAAAAAAGTACCTTTTTCCAAAAAAAGTACCTTTTTCCAAAAAAAGTACCTTTTTCAAAAAAAAGTACCTTTTTCCAAAAAAAGTACCTTTTTCCAAAAAAAGTACCTTTTCCCGTAAAAAGTACCTTTTTCCAAAAAAAATTCCTTTTTCCAAAAAAGTACCTTTTTTCAAAAAAGTACATTTTTCCAAAAAAAAGTACCTTTTTTAAAAAAGTACCTTTTTCCAAAAAATTTACCTTTTTCTAAAAAAATGAACCTTTTCCAAAAAAAAAAGGACCTTTTCCAGAAAAGTACCTTTTCCCAAAAAACATACATTTTTCCAAAAAAAATACATTTTTCAAAAAAAAGTACCTCTTCCAAGAAAAAGTACCTTTTCCCAAAAAAGAACCTTTTTCTAAAAAAATTTTCCTTTTCCCAAAAAACATACATTTTTTCAAAAAAATACCTTTTTCAAAAAAAGTACCTTTTCCAAAAAAAAGTACCTTTTCCCAAAGAAAAGTACCTTTTTCTAAAAACATTTTCCTTTTCCAAAAGAAGTACCTTTTCCAAAAGAACCCGACTAAAAAAGATGTTATATAATCATATATCACCATATATAAACCAATATATACGTCCATATATAATTTGATCCGAATATTGGAATATATAATTATATCAAGCGAGATAAGCATGTTATCTCACCTGATAGAATTTGATCCGAAAAATGGGTCTATCTAACTGCATCAAATTATATATAAATACATATAATTTGATGAAGATTTTCAAAGAAAATTTTTGTAAATATTATTGAGATCATTTATTTCATTCATATTAAATCTAATGCTTAATGTTTAGAACAATTTTTGCTAATAAACTTGGAAATAGGTGACAAAATAAAACATTACAAAAATTTGTCGGAACAACTTTTTCTAGGTTAGAGTTTTTATCTTTCTTATAAAATAACTGAATTAACTAATTAGAAATTTTTTAATTCAGTTCGAGGCCAATTTCCTTATTATGAATTAATATAATAAGTACTTTTTTTTCAAAAACTGCTATTTTTCTTCATCAGGATACTCTCCTGACAAATACTTCACAGAGTTTTTGCTTTCAAAAAACCTCTACACTTTCAGGAATGAAAAGACGATCGTTTCGGGGATTACGCCACCACTTTCTAAAGAAAACTGATGAAGGGGACCTGGAAAATCCCCGAAACGATCCTCTTTTCATTCCTGAAAGTGTAGAGGTTTTTTGAAAGCAAAAACTCTGTGAAGTATTTGTCAGGAGAGTATCCTGATGAAGAGAAAAAAAAAACAGTTTTTGAAAAAAGTACTTATTATGTTAATTCATAATAAGGAAATAGTCCTCGAACTGAATTAATAAATTTCTAATTAATGAATTAAAAAGGTCGAAAAAAAACAAATTTTATTTTTTTAAATAAAAATTAAAAACCAACATGATAAAAAATTAACTTTCACAATTAATTTTTTTTTTTACGGAAAAATAAATGAACTTACCATATTTATTTCAACATAATTATTTCGACCTTTAATTCCACAATGAAAAAAAAAATTTCCTTTATTTATTTCTTTAAAATTATTTTGAGTTTAATAAATAGTATTTCGCTAACAATTTGGAAAATATATGTTAAATTCAATTATAAACATTTATTTATATGTCAAAGTGCAAAATTCAAAACCAGATCCACAATTTCGGAGTTTTTTTTTAATTTTTATAGTGCAATTAAACTTTATAAAATTTTGTATAATTAGATATCATGTCAGATAAATTTATATATAAAATTATTACAATTTTATATTAACTTTGTTATATGTTTTGATATAAGATTGTTTAGAGAAGCTTATACGCCATTATATATAATTATGTATAAACTATATTTGCAGATCTCTTAATATATGCCTGGAGACCAAATCGCATATGATTATATATAACGTCATATCAAACATATTTATAAAACCAAAGTGTTAATATAAATGTATATGGTCATATAAAGCCACACATATAAACATTTATAATTATATCAAATCATATAAGATTATATGAAAACTTTTTTAGTCGGGAAGTACCTTTTCCAAAAAAAGTACCTTTTTCCAAAAAACATACATTTTTCCAAAAAAAACACCTTATTAAAAAAATACCTTTTCCAAAAAAAGTACAAATAAAGTACTTTGTAAAAACAAAGTATCTTTTTCCAAAAAATTTCGTTTTTCCAAAAAGTACCATTTAAAATAATATATAATTTAAAAAAAAAACTACTTTTTTCCCTCCCCCACGGATATCTCTACTAAAACAAGGTTTCTTGATATTCGGCATAGAAGTGCCTACCGGAACGGGCAAAAAGGTGAAAAGTCTCCACATAAACAGTCTCACAAATTGGAAAAGTGCCTGCCCAAACCACTGGAGGTAAGAAGTTGAAATTTGGTATAAAGGTTCCTCCACTGTAGTAGACATCGACTAAGTTTGTATTTTTGGAATTCCCTACTGGATATCCCAAAAGGAAACTCGGTATGTGAGTTCCTCCTTCTGTGTAGGCGTCCGCTTAGACGGAATTTTTGAAATTCCTATCGGGAGGGGAAATAAGGTAAAAGTCTCCTCCTGACGGCTTGCCCAATCCCTTTTGGTCAACCTAAAATTTTAAATATGTATTCCTTGGAGTAGGACTAACTCACCGGCAACGTAATTTTTCTATTTTGGAACAGCAACATAGTAAAAATGGTGGTTGAAAGGGAAAAATGTCCCCAATAACGGCCTGCCCAAACCGCTTAGGCAATGCAGTTGAAATTTGGTATGAATGTTCCTCATCCATCGCAGATAGCCGCGAAGATGGAATTTTTGTAAATTCCTAAAGGGAGGGGCAAAAAGAAGAAAAGCCTCACCTTGGGGGCCGGTAAAAACCCCTTCGGCTAGAAATCTGAAGATTAAAATGTGGGTCCCTGGAGTAAGGGCTAACTTATTAGAAAGATACTTTTTTGAATTTTGGACAGGGTCGTTATAAAATGGGGGCTCAAAAAGGGAAAGTTGCCCCTTAACGACCTGTCCAAACTGCTGCAACTAGGAAGCTGCAATTCGGTACTTAGGTTCCTCTTCCAGCCTAATTCCAACCGGGAGGGACAAAAAAAGAAAAAGTGTCCCCCTTGACAGCCTGCTCAAACTGCTGGAACAAGGAAGCTGAAATTCCCTGTCGATGGATTTTCGGAAATTCCTACCGAGAGGGGCACAAATAGTAAAAGTTGGCTAGAAACCTGAAATGTAAAACATATGTTACTTGGAGTATGGGCTTTTTGGACCGGGAAGGTGGTTTTTGGACAGGGACATTGCAAAAATGGGGATTAATGAAGCGAAAAGTGCGGCTTAAAGGCCTGCCCAAAGCGCTGGAGGCAGGAAGTTGAAATTTGGTATTAAAGTTCCTCCTCTATTGTAGACATCCGCTAAGATGAGATTTTTGGAAATTCATACCGGGAGGGGTAAAAAGGGAAAAAACTTCCCCCTTGGCGCCTGGCCAAACTGCTGGATATAGAGACCTAAAATTATGTATGTAGTAGGTTCCTCCTCCAACGCAGACGTCCTCTAAGACGGAATTTTTGGAAATTCCTACCGGGAGGGGTAAAAACGGAATAATTCTCCCCCTTGATGGCCTAACCGAACCCTTCGGCTAGAAACCTGTAATATATAATATGTTTTCCTTGGAGTATGGGCTAACTTATCGACAAGGCATTTCTAGGACTTTGGACAGGAACGTGGTAAAAATGGTGGTTCAAAAGCGGAAAATTGCCCCCCCCCCCTTAACGTCTGCGTCTTTAGCTAGAAACCTAAAACTTAAAGAACAAGTGTATATGAAACACTAAAATTAAGAAACTAAATAGGAAACGAGTGGAATGAAACACTACACAAGTGGAATGAAATGGATATAAACGTTGAACGAGTAGAATTGAAATTATAGAGAATGCAAATGGATTGGAAGAGGGAATGACCTGTTCAAACACTATCCACGGAATATGAAAATTATGTAGCATTGAATCTTACTCTCGAAAAAGTTAAACAAATTTTCTAAAAGAGAAAAAACCTTAGAAAAGGAATGGAACTTATATATTCCGATATTTAAACTTCATGTAACGAAGCACCGGTGGAAGAAACCGACGCAGTAAATTTTCCAACTGAATTTGTGAATTTACTTGAATTGCCAGGTCTACCTTTACATAAACTGGAATTAAAAAAAAAACTTTAAGACACGCTAACAACGTAGCGGGCTTTGCCCGCTATTTTTAATATTATAAAATGCTTTCCAACCCTGCTTTAAGTTATTTATTTTCATTCAAAACACAAATGAACAAAACTACTTACGGGTCTATCTACCTAAGTTCGCACTTTACCAAATTATCTTAACATACACACGTATATTGCAATTTATTATGGATTCATTACTAACAATCCACTTTCATGAGAAAAAGTGATCAAATATTTATTTATTTTAAACCCATTGTTGTGCAGAATTATTTATTTGTGGTGGCTGGAATAAAAAAACTTTAAATAAAAAAACGAATTTAATAAAAATTGTGGGGGGCACAGCCCCCCGGGGGGGAGGGCGCAGCCCCCCCCCCCCTTAACCTTTAAGGCACGCTAACAACGTAGCGGGCTGCGCCCGCTAGTAAAAACATATTTTCCCTTTACCTGAATTGTACTTTTGGCCAAAAAAACGGCGATGCTGACCCACAGTGCATTAGTTGATATTTTATGTTTATATTTTGAAGCCCATTAAGCTCGGCTTTTATATATGTAGTTGCAAAATTCTTCATCTTTTTCATTCATTATAGCCTTTTGGCTACTGGATGCGATGTTTTGCATAACAGTCGTTGCTGCTGACAGCACTGAGTCCTCTTGACTCATGGTGCGGCTTGACCGTGGAGTTTCAAAACTCTGCCGAGCCCTTTTATTAGGTTGAGCAGGAGACATTTCAGCTTCAACCATTTGCGATGATTCCCAAGATTCCTCAGTCTGACCAGAGTTTTGATCCTGCAAATAAAAAATTAAGAGTATACATATTTTTTATACCAATTTTAATTTTTGTAATTTTACTGTTCCACATTTTATTATAACTTTTATTTTAGTAAAATCGGGGCAATGAATACTTACGTATAAGTTGCATCCTCCTTTTCGGATTTTAAAAAAACCCAGTTCACTAAACCAGTAGGCAGATGGTACATAAACTTCTTCAGCCCCCGCTCCACTTTTCCTCTTCTTCATTTTAGAAACTTCCCGGGTGTATTGCCCACGCAAATACGACACTATTCTACAAATGCATACAGATTCCAAGTGAGATTAAATATGAGAATATAAATATTTAAATAAATAAATTTACCTTTATTTCAGGGGCTCCAACAGCAGAATTAAAAACTTTTAATTTTTCGGCCATCTCATTTAGAGCAGCATACCTCGCGTGTTTGTTGTGGTAAAATTTATGCTTGGGGTTGTACACGCATTCGTATGTTTGCCACATAGGTAGCTACCATTTCATGATAGCCAATCGAACTAAAATAGTATTAGACAAATCTATTTAATTCTTTAATTTAAAATAAAATACTTACTTTTCCCTGTTCTTTATCCATTTCTTTCCAAGAGGCAATTATAACAACGAAAAATAAGTAGAAATTACTATTTTAAATTAAATCACTTTATTTTAAATTAAAATCACTTTTTTAAATTAAAATCACTTTTTTAAATTAAAATCACTTTTTTAAATTAAAATCACTTTTTTTTAATTAAAATAACTTTTTTTTTAATTTTATTAAAAAATTAACTTTTAATCAACTTTTTTCCAGTTTCTACTTTTATCTTTTTTTGCCGACAATTTCTTTTTTGTTTTGCCAAAAACAGCTGATTACATTTGGTTTGTCAGATCAAAATACAACACGCTCTAGTTCAAATATTGTCAGATGACTTTTGCATTTGGGTTTTGCATATGCAATGTTTGAAAGGGTTTACACGGCATGTATAAATTTTACAATGTAAAAAGTGACAAGTCAGATGACAAATACATGTCGTGTAAAACCAGCTTAAGTAAACTCCCTTATGCCAATTGGATTATATATAGTCAATACTGAATACCCAACTCCCCTACGGGAAATTTTAACAAACTGTCACCGAACTAGCCCCTTTATATGAAATAGACTGGTCACTTTTACATGGCGTTGTCATAGGAGAGGGAAATTGACCCCTTGTGACACGTCACAAGACAAATCCTAGGACAGGTTACTGAACTCTCATAAAAAACAAAGTTCATGTCTTGTGACATGTCACTAGGGGTCAATTTCCCCCTCCTATGACAACGCCATGTAAAAGTGACCAGTCTCTTTCATATAAAGGGGCCAGTTAGGTGACAGCTTGTTAAAATTTCCCGTAGAGTCATTTCATTTCGTTAGAGTCGAAGCATGACCTCATATATATGTCGTATGACTTTAAATTGTCGAAGGATGAAACTTCAATTACCTACCGAGATTTTCGACACATAAATTTTGGATTGCTTAATGAACATTTCAGTAATATTCAATGGAACCTGATGTACTTCATGCCCTACGGGGAAAGGGACCGGTCCAAAGTGACACGCAGGATAGGTCCCAAGGGGGCAGTGACCGGTCCTTGATCGGCCTTTTTGTTTGAAAGAGACACGTCACTTTAACATGGCCTTGTCATTGGAAATGACCAATGGCCACAGTTTAGACACCTTGTGACAGTAAGGTGGTGTGTCTAAAAATAGCCTTTCAAATAAACTAATAAAAAATTAAGAATTATAAAAAATCTACTTGGCGTCAGAGTAGGGCTCGATAACACAACCTGCTGCTTGTTAGGCAAACGCTCTACCGTCTGAGCTAATGTTGCTTATGCGTGATGGCTGACTGATGGTAAAGTTATGTATTTTTCGTTTCTGTTCAAATAAAAAAGATAAAGAAAAAACGAGTAAAAAGGTTAAAGTCGGGCATGCCGACTATACAATACCCTACACCAGTCTGGTTAAAAGCCAACTAATGTTTGGATCCAAAATTCGAATGGGTTAAAATGAGGCTTGTGTCAAACTTTTCTATAATGTGAGTCAGCGCACCAAATTTCATTAAAATATCTTAATATTTGCGACCTGCAGTTTGTAACCAAGCCAATTTTGGGGGGACCCTTATATGGGCACTAGTTCTAAACATGGACCGATGTTCACCAAAATCAATAGGCTTCGTCCTTGGGCCAACATAGGTCTATGTACCAAATTTCATCAAAATATCTTAATATTTGCGACCTGCAGCGTATAAACAATATAATTTTGGTAGGACCCTTATATGGGCACTAGGTCTAAACATGGACCGATGTTCACCAAAATCAATAGGCTGCGTTATTGGGCCAATATAGGTCTGTGTACCAAATTTCATCAAAATATCTTAATATTTGCGACCTGCAGCGTATAAAAAGTATAATTTTGGTAGGACCCTTATATGGGCACTAGGTCTAAACATGGACCGATGATCACCATAATCAATAGGCTATGTTAATGGGCCAATATAGGTCTGTGTACCAAATTTCATCAAAATATCTTAATATTTACGACCTGCAGCGTATAAACAGTATAATTTTGGTAGGACCCTTATATGGGCACTAGGTCTAAACATGGACCGATGTTCACCAAAATCAAACTTGTTCGTCCTTGGTCCAACATAGGTCTGCGTACCAAATTTCATCAAAATATCTTAATATTTGCGTCCTGTAGAGTGCGCACAAGATTGCATGGACAGACAGACAGACGTTCGGACGGACAGACGGACATCGTTAAATCGAAATAAAAAAAATTCTGAGCCGATCGGTATACTATAAGTATACTACGACCAATATTTTTTGGTGTTACAAACATCAGCACAAACTTATAATACCCTGACCACATAGTGGTGTAGGGTATAACAAACACTACAAGCAAATAAAAAAAATGGAAAAGAAAAAAATAGAAAATAAAACAACACTAACACACACACAAATATAGTGGAAGTGCCTTGAATATGCCCCCGATTGACCGGTCATAGGATAGGTCCTTTAATGGCAAGTTGACTCGTAATTTGCGTTAGCCATAACTAAATTAAAAAATCAATTAAAAATTAGAAAATTACCTTAAAAACTCTGATAATATAATTAATAATTTTAAAAATTCCCCTTAAGTTAAAAAGAAAAGTTAAATGAAATACTAATTGTTAAAACTAAAACAGCTTTAACATTAAAAAACGTTGAAATTACAAAACTTAAAATTTTTTAACAAAAAATTATATAAATATAAAATGAGAGCTAAAATAAGCAAATCGTAGAAAAATAAAATTAAAAATAAATAATAAAAAAGAGTAAAATAAATAAAAAAATATTTTTAAAAATATGCCGCGAATTTTGTTTTTTATTACGGTATCGGTCAAGTTTTTTAAAAGCAACAGTGAAAGTAACGGATCAGAAAATACTTAGAAAATTAATTCATTCTCTTTGGTTCATATTTCTAGACTCATAGAAATAAATCTGTAAAAATAACAGAAAAAGTTACTAAAAATTAGTTAAAAATGATGCTGCAGAAAAAACTGCTAAGATTAGCAGATTTTCTTTACTAAATACTACACCGATAAAATTCGATAGTTAGATAGTTAAGAAAATCTATAGTTGAATTTAAAAAATATATAAATTACTAACATGATCAAAAGCAACTATTGCTTTCGTGTAATACTTTGGTTACCCTGTAAATAAATATTTCAATAAATTTTCAATTGTCAAAGTTTGCATTTATATTTCTTAGAAAACAAAACAGAAAAAAATATTATAATAAAATAAATTTGGTAAGAAGTTTAGAAGTTGTAATCAATTTAAAATCAATATTTATTATGTCTACCCGGGTAAAAAATCTTAATACGGTGTCATATATAATTATATCTTATTTGATAAGTCCCCATATACAACGACAAACAACTTGATCCGAAAAATGGGTCATCTACTTGTGTCTAATTATATCAAATTAGATATAATTTGATATAGTTTGATCCGAGATTTGTCCATATCCAGGACATCAAATTACATCTAATTCGATATAAAAATATCTGATTTTATATAATTTTGTCTAATAGTAGGTATACTTTTTATGCATACCGGCTTTAAATTGATATTGAAATTTCTATAGCTTAAATAATTTTAAAGGCCCAAATTTTATAACATAAAATAAAAATCTAATCTAAATCGTTTTCATCATTTTTAATTTAATTTAATATGCAAAAAAATCACGTGAAAATTATTTGGCTGTGGATAAATTAACTCTTAATTTATATTAATTTGTACGAGATCATATAGAAAGTTATATAAAATTACAAGAAATATATTTTTAGTATGACGATACATACAGTGTTATATAACTTAGTATCGAACCATATAATCATATCGGTCACTACATATATTTTGATTAGTTTTATATGGCTTATATATTTATATATGGAGTCAGATTTGGGGATATGTAATAACATCAATTACCGTACAACAAATTCATTGAAAAAATAATACCAGATGTTTTTGTATATAATGATATGTGTCTTAATGTGAATCCATTCACCGTCAGATATAACCCAATCACATTATATATAACAATATACATATAACTATTTTTACCCGGGTATGTTTTGCAGACACAATTTTGGAAGCTTTAATAATAAAACGAAATGGTCAAGAATAAGAAGCAAGAAAAATCTTTTATGAAAAATTTACTACATATTTTAAACCCTCCCACCAATATACGTTTTAAAGATGGATTTAAAACAAATGGAGCATAGCTATAAAAAATGATGAAAAACTAATAAATTTGGCTTTTAAGTGTACAATTAAACTTCTTAATAATTTTGAATTGTTTTGGTGTTATTCCACTTTGTGCAAAATTTTTGTGACATTAAATTTTTTTAATAAAAAGTTTGTCAATATTCAATTGTTAATACTACTAAAATAAAACAAAACGATATCCGTAGGGTCCATTAACTATTTTTTATTATCATAAAGTTGATTTATACTAATTTTTTGATATTTAAAAAATATTCGTTACAATCAACTAAGAAATATTTTGGGTTTAGTAAAATGAGAACAGCAAAATTAAAAATGTTAAATTTACAGAATTTTAGTTATATTTAGGCTAACTTTTAGTTAATTGAAAATAGCAAATTGTACTGTAAAATCTGCAGAAAATTTTGCTAAAAATAGCAAAAATAAACTGTTAAATCTACAAAATTTTTGCTATTTCTAAATTTAGTTGAATGCAAATAGCAGTATATTCTGCTAAAATCAGCAAAAATATTTGCTAAAAAATTGTAATTTGCTGTTTTCAAAAGGCTCGATTTTTATTTGCATTAAAAACAAAAATCGAAAAAAACTTTGAAAATTTAAAATTTTTTGTGATTTTTTAGGCTACTATTTATTTAGCAAATTTTTTGCTGATTTTAGCAGGTTAATTTGCTATTCTCCATTTACAAAAATTTAGCTCAAATATAACTTAAATTCTGTATATTTAACAGTTTTATTTTTGCTGTTCCTATATTACTAATATATAGCAAAAATAATCTGCTAATTTAGCAGTTTTTTTCTGCAGCATCATTTTTAACTAATTTTTAGTAGTTTTAACTAAATTTTTTATGGACTTTTTTCTATTAGTGTACAAATTTAGTAATATGCCTCCGGTGGACCGGTCACGGGATAGGTCCTTGGAGGGCAATTGACTCCTCATTCCCCGTAGGGTGGCTACTGCCGATGAACAGCTTCACTTTTAAAACAATAATATACGCCAGCTCTTTGAACTTACTGTTCCTCCTCGTGTTTATCGTGGTCATAAAATCCACAGTTCTATCAAAAACCAAATAGATCACCGTGATGAGCTATACGCACGTTGGAAACGTTTTATAACTACTGAGCTTCACGAGGAATACTGCACTGCTCATCGTAATGGTAATAAAAGCATTCGTGATGCAAAATCAAAGTTTTATGCTACCCGATTTCAATCCGTCGTTGACTCTAAACAAAAATGGCGAACTATAAAGGAAATTGGAATAGGAAAAAAAAACTACCCTTGCAATGTAAATGTTAATTATTAAATTATTATTAAATTAAATAAACTGTGTACTAATATTCCGTTAATCACACACACTGTAACGGGAAAGTCTACTAATGTACCAATTATTTCTCCAACACAAACAACACGTAATTTTGAATTTAAAGGTGTCATTCCTCCGGATGTCTTATCATGTTGTCTATCAGTAAAGTCGAATGCAGTTGTATTCGATGATATGCATTCGAAGTTCTTAAAACTTCTACCGAATTTGTTATTGCTTATTACCTATATATTTAATAACATACCATATTTAACACAAGCTGCTTTCCAAGTTATTGGAAGCATGCTAAGATTATTCCAGTCCCGAAAGCTGGAAGTGAATTTCTTCATATTTCAATACTACCATATTTGTCTAACTTCTTTGAACGAAATATTCACCAACAGATGTGCAAATATTTAACTGATCATAGCCTTCTTTCAGAATACCAATCTGGTTTCAGAGCAAAACGTAGCTGCATTACTGCTCTCATTAACGTATCCGAGGATATCAAGATCAATCTCGATGTTGAAAACATTTCGTTTCTCGTACAATAGCTACCTCCCTGATAGTCTCGTATCTATCGGATCGTACTCAGTCAGTCACAGTGGGACTTTCAACATCCGCTTCACTGGCCGTAAAGAATGGTGTACCTCAAGCTTCTATTTTAGGACCCCATTTGTTTTGTTTGTATATAAATGATTTACCAACTCAACTCTTAAACTGCAACATACACATTTATGCTGACGATGTTCAAGTATATTTAAGCTGCAAAAAACCCTTATATATGAGGGAATTTCAAAACTGGACGATAATCTAAAAAGAATATATGAATGGGCATCATTAAACGAACTTAACTTAATCCTAAAAAGTCAAAATGCCGAATTGTATCAAAGAGAAGACAGAAAATCCCTGCTGACATCTCCGTCATATTAGGCAACCAAAAAATTTAAATTGTTGAATCTGAAAAGAATCTCGGCATCATTTTTGATAAGGAACTTAGGTGGAATACCCACATTAATGCTGCTACTGGAAGTACTTTTGCTACGCTAAGAACGCTATACAAAACTCAACATCTGACACCATTACGCATTCGGAAACTTCTCGCTAAAAGTTTTATAATGCCCAAACTACTTTATGGTTGTGAAATTTTTTCTAGCTCTGATTCTGTTGGTACATACCAATAAATTAAATGTAGCCTTCAATGCTGTTTTACGATATGTTTATGGACTAAAACGTAATGATGGCATCTCTTCACAGTGGTGTTAGATGTGACGATTTTACGTAATTTTGAACATTTTTTAGTCAAATTTTAAAAATGGCGATTGATAATTTTTGAATAAAAACTCCATATGTTTTGACGATTTAGGCAATTGACTCCTCATTCCCCGTAGGGTGGCTACTGCCGATGAACAGCTTCACTTTTAAAACAATAATATACGCCAGCTCTTTGAACTTACTGTTCCTCCTCGTGTTTATCGTGGTCATAAAATCCACAGTTCTATCAAAAACCAAATAGATCACCGTGATGAGCTATACGCACGTTGGAAACGTTTTATAACTACTGAGCTTCACGAGGAATACTGCACTGCTCATCGTAATGGTAATAAAAGCATTCGTGATGCAAAATCAAAGTTTTATGCTACCCGATTTCAATCCGCCGTTGACTCTAAACAAAAATGGCGAACTATAAAGGAAATTGGAATAGGAAAAAAAAACTACCCTTGCAATGTAAATGTTAATTATTAAATTATTATTAAATTAAATAAACTGTGTACTAATATTCCGTTAATCACACACACTGTAACGGGAAAGTCTACTAATGTACCAATTATTTCTCCAACACAAACAACACGTAATTTTGAATTTAAAGGTGTCATTCCTCCGGATGTCTTATCATGTTGTCTATCAGTAAAGTCGAATGCAGTTGTATTCGATGATATGCATTCGAAGTTCTTAAAACTTCTACCGAATTTGTTATTGCTTATTACCTATATATTTAATAACATACCATATTTAACACAAGCTGCTTTCCAAGTTATTGGAAGCATGCTAAGATTATTCCAGTCCCGAAAGCTGGAAGTGAATTTCTTCATATTTCAATACTACCATATTTGTCTAACTTCTTTGAACGAAATATTCACCAACAGATGTGCAAATATTTAACTGATCATAGCCTTCTTTCAGAATACCAATCTGGTTTCAGAGCAAAACGTAGCTGCATTACTGCTCTCATTAACGTATCCGAGGATATCAAGATCAATCTCGATGTTGAAAACATTTCGTTTCTCGTACAATAGCTACCTCCCTGATAGTCTCGTATCTATCGGATCGTACTCAGTCAGTCACAGTGGGACTTTCAACATCCGCTTCACTGGCCGTAAAGAATGGTGTACCTCAAGCTTCTATTTTAGGACCCCATTTGTTTTGTTTGTATATAAATGATTTACCAACTCAACTCTTAAACTGCAACATACACATTTATGCTGACGATGTTCAAGTATATTTAAGCTGCAAAAAACCCTTATATATGAGGGAATTTCAAAACTGGACGATAATCTAAAAAGAATATATGAATGGGCATCATTAAACGAACTTAACTTAATCCTAAAAAGTCAAAATGCCGAATTGTATCAAAGAGAAGACAGAAAATCCCTGCTGACATCTCCGTCATATTAGGCAACCAAAAAATTTAAATTGTTGAATCTGAAAAGAATCTCGGCATCATTTTTGATAAGGAACTTAGGTGGAATACCCACATTAATGCTGCTACTGGAAGTACTTTTGCTACGCTAAGAACGCTATACAAAACTCAACATCTGACACCATTACGCATTCGGAAACTTCTCGCTAAAAGTTTTATAATGCCCAAACTACTTTATGGTTGTGAAATTTTTTCTAGCTCTGATTCTGTTGGTACATACCAATAAATTAAATGTAGCCTTCAATGCTGTTTTACGATATGTTTATGGACTAAAACGTAATGATGGCATCTCTTCACAGTGGTGTTAGATGTGACGATTTTACGTAATTTTGACCATTTTTTAGTCAAAATTTTAAAAATGGCGATTGATAATTTTTGAATAAAAACTCCATATGTTTTGACGATTTAGGAAAATTGCTGCTTTTTAACGAATTTTAACCAAAACTATACCAAAAAGCGTTTAAAAATCCTGGAAATTGTTCTTTTCGAATCGTATTTTTGGAATTCGCAATACACGTCGGGTCTGAGTGGAAAAACATGTTCGTGATTGAAAACAATTAACAAACAAAAATTGGAGCTAGGTTAATTTTTAATTTACACAGATTTACAAAATAATTTATTTGCAGGAATTTAAACTTTCATAGATTTAGGCAAGCTGATTGTAAATCTATTTTTCAAATGTCTCAAATACGTCATATTTTTTAGAAAATCAATGTTAAAAATTCCGAAATACACTGTATTTGGCTTATGTCTAAATTATAGAACAATTATGATGTGACTGAAAGTTTTAAGAACAGAGTTCGAAATCATCAACTTAAAGTCTAAACTAAATAAATAAATTATTTATGATGAGGTGTTTTATCTGTAATTAATCGTAGAATAAATACCACCTTTTTACAGATGAAGCGAAAAAAACGTTCAGTTATTATATAATTCGAATTTATAAAAGTTGTGTTATATATAATTCGAATTTATAAAATCTTAAAAGGTGTAATATAGAGGTAAGCAGTTAAAATGAATTTCAAATAAAAAAAAAAAATGAAACTAGTTTTATTGTGATATTTAACTGATGACGATTTTTTGACGATTTTTCATAAAATTGTTGACGATTTATATTTGACGATTTTTGACCAAAAAGGTCTGACACCACTGTCTCTTCATATTCCAAATCTTTATATGATGTAAGTTTTGATGATTTGCTAAAGATAAAACTTTAATTTTCTTAGACAAGATAATATATACTAGGGTATTCAATCGATTAACCGTTACTCGATTAATCGATGAACTCCTTTCAAAAACTAACTTGTTCCAGTAATTTCAAATGGCCAGTTTCGAGTAACGAAGTACTCGAGTAATTTTGGTCGATTAATCGAGTAAATCTAAAAAGGATTTTTTTTTTAATTTATACCAATTTGTTTTTAACTTGCTGACTACAGTTTTTATTTTTTTTATAGATTTTAAAGTAATGTTTCAGTTACAGTTTGAATCATTTTCTGAATCATAACCACTGTAAATCAACGATTTGAAATTGAATAAAGTGAGATATGATTTATATAAATTTATATTGATTCAATTTTTAAAGATTTATTTGTTTTATGATTTCATTCGATATTGAAGGCAACCATTATTGATTAACTTAATTTGTTAAAATTGAATCAGTTCGTTTGATTATACACAGAACCAAATTTATTCATAAATAGTATTAATTTCTTTCATTGATTTTAATTCATAATATGTATGAACAAATATGTACATACCAATTATGAATATATCCTTAATGTTAAAATTTAAAAAAATATCAAGTCAGTTTGAAAAATTAATTGTTAACAAATGCTTTTATTTATAAAAAGAAAATAATTTTAATATTTTTTTTCCAAATAATAAGAATTTAAATAGTAGTTTTTGTAAAAAAATCCTTTTTCTTATCATTTTGGATAATAAACCAAGATTTCCATTGGATATTTTTCTAATCACCAGAATAAAATTCAGGCACAGTTAAATTTATGTGTTGTTTTGTTTATTATGTTGTCCCATACTTTTATAAGAAAATCATAATAAAATTGCACATTTTTTAGCAAAAATCAAGACTATGTTAAAATTTGCATGAATATCATTAAACTATTGGTAATATTTATTCTTTTATTGCCGAAATATTTCGTTTTGTCTAAAAATCCCATTATAACAGTTTTCATAATTTGTATGAACAAATTCACATATTGAAGAAAAAAATTTGGGAAAAAAGTATAGTTAAATTCATACAGTTTATGAACAAAATTATTCTATTATTGAACTTTTTTTCTGTTAACAAAAATCACATTGATTCTTTGAATAGAGTAGTGATGGAATTTAAATGCTTATGGATTCGTTCAAAATTTAAATTTAAAAATCTAATGAAGGAATTATATTTTTGAAGGTCTGTATTTTACTATATCGTTGGCTTAGTCAGCAAACCTGTCAAGTCCGTTGTTTTTTAATTTTTCAGGAGAGGCAAAAAACTGTCTAACTTTTTTTTGGGTTAACTTTTTTAAATCTGTAAACGCAGTTTTCTTCTTTAGTTCATCTTCTTTAACCACAAAAAATCATAGAATTCCAAAATAAAAGTTTGCAGACTTATAGGCTCTTTTTGGACTTAGCAGATTTGCTCTTTATAATTTTCTATTTTAAATGTGGAGTTACCAGATTTTCTTTCAACTTTGTGGACTTAGCAGATTTTCTTTTTTTTATTTTTATTTATGTCAGCAGAATTCATGACAATCGCCTAATAAAATTTATAAATTAACAATGTTTTTCCTGAAAAAATTTATAAGTAATAGTTACCCAGCCAACATTTTTCTGAGCGCTCAGAAATTATGACTCATAAAAGACTCTGAAAGACGAACATTTTCAGAATGCTCAAATCTTAGAGTCATAAATGAAACATAATAGACTCTTATTTATGAGCGTATTCAAAATTTTTTCAATGCTCATAAATTACTCAAAAATTTGTCACAAATGACTCATAAATGGCTCAGAAAATTCAAAATTTTCCAGCAATGCTTATAATTTGGAGTCTTTTATGAGTCATACAAGTGCGCTCAAAAGAGGCTTCATTGGTGAAGAAAAACACCCTCATATATCTATGATTTCAGAAGGTCTAAGGGCTCTTTTATGAGTCTTTTCGGACTCCAATTGTACACTGGGTACCTTAAAAGTTTAAATAACTAAATAATTATCTTTAAATAAACAAAAGTCGCATTTAATTCTATTGAAGAAATTTGTTGAAACAAAATGTGTGTTGTTTTCAGCTGGACTTAGCATGTGGTTTTCGATGTTTTGTTTGTTTTTTTGGACTTGACAGAATTGCTTACCACTGCATAACAACAAAAAAAAACAACATAATGGCATTTTTTTTTTTTGTAAATGATGTGTTTTGAGTTACACTAGCATACTACATCAAAAACTCAATTTGCATAAAAATTGGACTTGACAGGTTTGCCGACAAAGCCAACGATATATGAAGGTAATGTGTAACATAGGGGTTACACGATCAATTTTTGCCTTTCAAGTTTCAATGCACTCACATTTTTTTACTAACACACTCACGTTTTAAAAATTGAACAGCAACTTGATATCAATTTTTGCTTTCAAGTTTTGGGAAAACTTGACGGTCAAGTTTTAAACAGCTGATCAATTTCTTGTAAATTTTTTTTTCTTTTTACAAATATTGTGCCGCAATAAAACACGATTGATAAAATACGGAATGTGAATATCGACGAAATGATTTAAAAATAAAAATAAATAAAAAATCAATTTCTGCTCACATTAAAATGTCTGTGGAATATGTGAAGAAAAAAATAGTCTTTTTGAACAGCCTACAGTGCGAAAACAGCCCACAGAGGCGAGCATTTTTAGTCCATTCCTTGACGACGGCATCTTGAAAGCAAAATTGACTATCAAGTTGCATGCAGCCTACGTCACAGCTTCAAGTTCAACTGAATTTGACAAGCAGTATGTGTTATCAACTTGAAAGCAAAATCTTGATCATGTAACCTCACTGTAACATAGGGGTTACACGATCAATTTTTGGCTTTCAAGTTTCAATACACTCACATTTTTTTACTAACACACTCACATTTTAAAAATTGAACAGCAACTTGATATCAATTTTTGCTTTCAAGTTTTGAGAAAACTTGACGGCCAAGTTTTAAACAGCTGATCAATTTCTTGTAAATTTGTTTTTCTTTTTACAAATATTGTGCCGCAATAAAACACGTTTGATAAAATACGGAATGTGAATATTTCGGTATATCGACGAAATGATTTAAAAATAAAAATAAATAAAAAATCAATTGCTGCTGACATGAAAATGTCTGTGGAATGTGTGAAGAAAAAAATAAAGTCTTTTCGAACAGCTTACAGTGCGGAAACAGCCCACAGAGGCGAGCATTTTTAGTTCTTTCCTTGACGACGGCATCTTGAAAGCAAAATTGACTATCAAGTTGCATGCAGCCTACGTCACAGCTTCAATTTCGAATGAATTTGACAAGCAGTATGTGTTATCAACTTGAAAGCAAAATCTTGATCATGTAACCTTACTGTAAGCAAAATAGAATTCTCAAAGAAGAACTGTATAAAAATTTAAGGAAAGTCTTTTAAAAAGCAAACCACCTTAACTGAATATTTTTAGAAGATCTCTTTAACTTTAAGTGTAAACATTTAGGGACTGTTGATTTTGTATAAGCTTTTTTTTGTGCAATAATATTAACGAAATACAAAACTTCCAAATCCAAGGCTTACTACATACAAAAAGCCCATATCTCTATTTCTTATTTTTTTAGAGGGGTATGAAAAAAACTTAATAGAATCTAAAATTTATTTGAATGCATTTTTTTTTCACTAGAAAATTTCATTCACACATATTCACAGTTTTTAGATTTTATTTTTTATCCCTCTCCTCTAGAGAAATAAAAACTCCAGTTGGGTTCAATTTAAATTTAGCCATCCAAAATTGTTTAGCTTTCTAGAATACTGCGCTACAATTTATTTTTAAACGAGTTTAACAGACCTCTCTTAGATTTCAAAGTTAACTTAAATAAATGATCTAAAAAATGTTTTAAACTTCTACTTATGGATTCATTTTAGTTGTTAATTTGTTGTGTTTTGTTACTAATAAACAAAGGTGTATAGTTACTTAAAAATATTTACTTAAATTAACAATTTGAAATATTTTTCGTAATTAAGCACCTTTAAAGTTCGAGTGAAATTTTTCCACGTGAAAAACAACTTACGGTGCTTTATATTTGAAAGTTCAAGTATAAGTATTTTACTACTTAAAAAAGTTTTTAAGTAAACAAATATTTGTATTTGAGTTTTGAAATATTAATATTTTTTTATTTTTTTCAAATGATTTGGAGTAAGAAAATAAATATTAATATTTCAAAGCTGAAATATAAATATTTTCAAATATACCCAGCAACATATTGGTAATGACACCTCATTACTATCTGCATTACCAAAAATGATATATCATTACCTTTTGCATTATTTTTTAATATAAAATAATGACTTCCTAATAACGGCCTATTGTATTCATTGTTTCTAAATATAAAATAATGACTTACTCGTAATAGTTTAAATAAGTACTTTTTACACAGTTAAATTTTATACATTTTTATTTATTATATGTAAATATGTTTAATGTTTAAATTTTTATGACGAGTCCTAAAATTACATACTAGAAAAAACTTAAATTTTTCTGAATGTATTTCCTTAAGCTAATAGTATTTGCTTAACTCCTTATTTTTAAGAATCAAGTAAGCAATCGGATAACCGCTTATAATTCAACTTTTTGTAAGCATGTGTGTAACCACTTATTATTCAAAATCTCATAACTACTTATTTCTCATTTTTTCGTAAGCGAGCGGGTAAGCGTGACTACTAGGGATGCCAATCGGGATTGATATTTGAAAATCCCGGGATTTTGTATGACTACGGGATACCGAGATCGGGATCCCGGGATTTTCAGGACTACGGGATTTTTCGGGATCCCGGGATTCCGGGATTTAAATTTTCCTTTATTTGTAAAATTTTTTATGTTATGTAACTAATTTTTTATAGAATAAAGCGTTTTATAATTATTTAATAGTTGTTAATTAATAATGTGGTACAATTTATGAATATTGAGACATCTCAGTCAGAAATTGACAGTGGTACAAAAAATCAAGTACTTGCATACCACTGGGTAACCGCGATGTAAAAATAAATGACTGGCAGAACACTCCTTTGGGTCGCTTTGCCAGCGTTTGCAAAAATCGTTTTGCCAGTATTTGTTTTACAAAACATCACGGCAGGGCAAAAAAAAGATACATATGAACTTTTTTTAAATTTTATTTTGGAAAGTATAATTCCAAACCACCTATTTATTGGTTTTGGCAGCGTTTTGCCAAAGTTAAAAATTTTGTTTCTCCAGTACTTTTCCGGCGCTTTTTGAACTGCCGGTCCTTTTGTCTATTGACGTTATCATATTGGAAATGGGAAAGCAATTTTTGTCAGTACTTGTACCACCTGTTAAAATACCTTTACATCGCTTTCCCGTTTGTATTTTTCTGGCTGGGATAATATATGAAGGCCTGTCATTAAGTACACTTGCGCCCAGTATTTTGTAAGCAGATTTTAAAACAGATTCGTTGCGATAACCTTGCCCACTAAATCGTGTAATTACAGCAACAAAGTTATTTGGTTATCGTTATCAAATGTTTTTATGGGAGAATTCAAACTTACAGTCCCAGCCAAAACTTACAGTCCCAGTTTCAGAAATCGATTTTCGCTTGGAAGAACAAATCGGTAAAATAACAAACAAACTTGGTTTTTCGCATGTATTACTCAAAAACTTAATATTGTTTACCAAAATTTCAAATTTTCCTGCAAAGTCTTTGCACAGTTTACTCGAATAATCTACTTAATTTATAATTTTACCAATATCTTGGCATCAATTTCTTGTCAATATGAGAAAATTCAAGAAAAAACGTAGGTAATCTAAAATTGCTCACTTTGTTTATTTGCGTTTATATTAATATTAAAAAATAAGAAAATCCCGGGATTTTTGAGAAATAATTTCGGGATTTTGCCAATTCCGAAAATCCCGGGATTTCGGGATTTCCCGTTTGGCATCCCTAGTGACTACTTATAAAAACGACCACGCCAAACAAAAATAATGAGTTTGGACGCCAAAAAATAAGTTGTGCGGAGCTATGAATTTCTATTACATAACCACTTATTTGGTAATGAAAGATTTTGCTGGGTATTAATATTTCAAAGCTGAAATATAAATATTTTGGAATAAATTAAATATGTAGTTAATTAAAATACTTAGCTACATTTTTGAAATATTTGAAATTTTTGAAATATTTGACATATTTAAAATATTTGAAATTTTTGAAATATTTGAAATTTTTTAAATATTTGAAATACACTGAACATTCTGTAAATGCCACCTACAGCAATTAATTAAAAAAAAAGAAAACACATATAAAATATATGGGCCCTTCTATTCCGAAATTTTAGAAGGGCCCATATATTTTATATGTGTTTTCTTTTTTTTTAAATTGATTCCTAGGTGGCATTTATAGAATGTTCAGTGTATTTCAAATATTTACAAAATTTCAAATATTTAAAAAATTTTAAATATTTTAAATATGTCAAATATTTCAAAAATTTCAAATATTTCAAAAATGTAGCTAAGTATTTTAATTAACTACATATTTAATTTATTCCAAAATATTTATATTTCAGCTTTGAAATATTAATACCCAGCAAAATCTTTCATTACCAAATAAGTGGTTATATAATAGAAATTCATAGCTCCGCACAACTTATTTTTTGGCGTCCAAACTCATTATTTTTGTTTGGCGTGGTCGTTTTTATAAGTAGTCACTAGGGATGCCAAACGGGAAATCCCGAAATCCCGGGATTTTCGGAATTGGCAAAATCCCGAAATTATTTCTCAAAAAGCCCGGGATTTTCTTATTTTTTAATATTAATATAAACGCAAATAAACAAAGTGAGCAATTTTAGATTACCTACGTTTTTTCTTGAATTTTCTCATATTGACAAGAAATTGATGCCAAGATATTGGTAAAATTATAAATTAAGTAGATTATTCGAGTAAACTGTGCAAAGACTTTGCAGGAAAATTTGAAATTTTGGTAAACAATATTAAGTTTTTGAGTAATACATGCGAAAAACCAAGTTTGTTTGTTATTTTACCGATTTGTTCTTCCAAGCGAAAATCGATTTCTGAAACTGGGACTGTAAGTTTTGGCTGGGACTGTAAGTTTGAATTCTTCCATAAAAACATTTGATAACGATAACCAAATAACTTTGTTGCTGTAATTACACGATTTAGTGGGCAAGGTTATCGCAACGAATCTGTTTTAAAATCTGCTTACAAAATACTGGGCGCAAGTGTACTTAATGACAGGCCTTCATATATTATCCCAGCCAGAAAAATACAAACGGGAAAGCGATGTAAAGGTATTTTAACAGGTGGTACAAGTACTGACAAAAATTGCTTTCCCATTTCCAATATGATAACGTCAATAGACAAAAGGACCGGCAGTTCAAAAAGCGCCGGAAAAGTACTGGAGAAACAAAATTTTTAACTTTGGCAAAACGCTGCCAAAACCAATAAATAGGTGGTTTGGAATTATATTTTCCAAAATAAAATTTAAAAAAAGTTCATATGTATCTTTTTTTTGCCCTGCCGTGATGTTTTGTAAAACAAATACTGGCAAAACGATTTTTGCAAACGCTGGCAAAGCGACCCAAAGGAGTGTTCTGCCAGTCATTTATTTTTACATCGCGGTTACCCAGTGGTATGCAAGTACTTGATTTTTTGTACCACTGTCAATTTCTGACTGAGATGTCTCAATATCAAGGTTGGCAACCGATACCGTTATAATACCGTTATCCGTCTCAAAACCCTTTCAAATTGACAACCGATACCGATACCAATACCGAAATTCTTGATTTCAAAAAATACCGGTATTCAAAAACCTTTTCCCTTAATACCGGTATCGTACCGGTATGGAATCGGTTTTAAAAAATTGTTTTTTTCACGTTTTTAGCAAAAATACAAATTTTTTTAATATAAAATTGTTAAACAATTAAACTTTATTATCCATTGTTAATAGAAAATCGTGTTATAAATTCAAAGTGCGGTTATCAGCCTTTAGTTTGCATTGGCAACATTGTTTTTAATTTATTTAACTTCATAAATATTCTCTAACTTGTGACAAATTTAGTAAATATAATTTAATATATGAACTGGTTTCTTAAACCTTTAATTGAATTTACAGTTTCTTTTAGAGAATCCTTTTATTAATTTTATAAACTTATTTTTTTTTTATTTTATTATATGATCTCAATACAAATATAAAATATTTGTAGTGAATCAACTTGTGTTCCGAAAATCAAAAACAAAAAAAAAAACACTCTAATATAGGGCCTATATTCTGCAAAATAACCATTGGTACTTTTTTGTAAGAGAGCATAACTTAAATGCCTTTATTCCCTTATTTTATTTAACGACGGTTATATATATATATATATCATGTTATACATCACTGGAAAGCTTATAAAAAAATAAATGATCTAATGTGGAAATAAGTATATTTTATATAAAAAAGACGGAGTATGTAAAAAACGCATGTTTTTTAAACTTTTTGTATGGGAGCATATTTCAAATTTACTAAATTAAAAAAGAGTATATCACAGGATTAATATATCCATCAAAATATGAAGTTTGATGTACATATTTCCTATGTTTAGCACAGAAAGAGGCCTAAATTCTTTAAAAATGTACTAAAAAAGGTGTTTCGGGGAAAATTTTGGCAAACCTAATGTAGTGCGAATATCGAAAAACGCAAAAACACGTGTCCGCTTAATTTTAATAAGGAATAATATATATGAATTCAGCAGCCATAGCAATATAGTTCTCCATATAAAGTACCCAAAATTTTTGAAAATTTTAAAACAGCAAATTCGAAAGAGCAAAAAAGTACCAAAAAAAGCTACCAGTGAAAAGCCCTCAAAAATTTCTTTCCAACAATACCACACTTGCACATGGTTCCTTTGGTCGAAATATCTTAAAAAGCAAAAAAACCTAAAAAGGACCCATTTTTGAATCCCTTTTTGGACCCTTAAAATTCCGAGGTGGCCGATAACCTGAAACAGGTCGATCTTAGATTTTTTTCTCAATCACATGTCCAAATTTCATCAAAATCGGAGTGTTTGGGCTGAAGTACTTCCGTTGTTAGAAATGTATGCTTATATACTTATACTTATACTTATCCTTTATAAAAATTTAATAAAATCGAGTTTTTTTATAATTAAGAACGTTTTTGTTATATGTTTGTAAATTTTTTCAATAATACCGGTATATACCGGTATTAATGTTTCGGTATCGGTTATACCGATACCGAAATGATTTAAATACCGTTACCGATACCGATACCGAAACAAATAAAAAATCGATACCAATACCGATACCTATACCGTTATTTGTTTCGGTTGCCAACCTTGCTCAATATTCATAAATTGTACCACATTATTAATTAACAACTATTAAATAATTATAAAACGCTTTATTCTATAAAAAATTAGTTACATAACATAAAAAATTTTACAAATAAAGGAAAATTTAAATCCCGGAATCCCGGGATCCCGAAAAATCCCGTAGTCCTGAAAATCCCGGGATCCCGATCTCGGTATCCCGTAGTCATACAAAATCCCGGGATTTTCAAATATCAATCCCGATTGGCATCCCTAGTAGTCACGCTTACCCGCTCGCTTACGAAAAAATGAGAAATAAGTAGTTATGAGATTTTGAATAATAAGTGGTTACACACATGCTTACAAAAAGTTGAATTATAAGCGGTTATCCGATTGCTTACTTGATTCTTAAAAATAAGGAGTTAAGCAAATACTATTAGCTTAAGGAAATACATTCAGAAAAATTTAAGTTTTTTCTAGTATGTAATTTTAGGACTCGTCATAAAAATTTAAACATTAAACATATTTACATATAATAAATAAAAATGTATAAAATTTAACTGTGTAAAAAGTACTTATTTAAACTATTACGAGTAAGTCATTATTTTATATTTAGAAACAATGAATACAATAGGCCGTTATTAGGAAGTCATTATTTTATATTAAAAAATAATGCAAAAGGTAATGATATATCATTTTTGGTAATGCAGATAGTAATGAGGTGTCATTACCAATATGTTGCTGGGTATATTTGAAAATATTTATATTTCAGCTTTGAAATATTAATATTTATTTTCTTACTCCAAATCATTTGAAAAAAATAAAAAAATATTAATATTTCAAAACTCAAATACAAATATTTGTTTACTTAAAAACTTTTTTAAGTAGTAAAATACTTATACTTGAACTTTCAAATATAAAGCACCGTAAGTTTTAAATATGTTAACTTTTATTTTTCATTAAACTCAATGTTTGTATTAGTATGTACTTAATAATTTTGTAAACTGTCCTTTAAGAATATTGGATTCCTGTACTATAATTATAAGATTCACTCTTGTTGTACAGGAAATGGAAAATAAATAAATAAATAAATAAATAAGTTGTTTTTCACGTGGAAAAATTTCACTCGAACTTTAAAGGTGCTTAATTACGAAAAATATTTCAAATTGTTAATTTAAGTAAATATTTTTAAGTAACTATACACCTTTGTTTATTAGTAACAAAACACAACAAATTAACAACTAAAATGAATCCATAAGTAGAAGTTTAAAACATTTTTTAGATCATTTATTTAAGTTAACTTTGAAATCTAAGAGAGGTCTGTTAAACTCGTTTAAAAATAAATTGTAGCGCAGTATTCTAGAAAGCTAAACAATTTTGGATGGCTAAATTTAAATTGAACCCAACTGGAGTTTTTATTTCTCTAGAGGAGAGGGATAAAAAATAAAATCTAAAAACTGTGAATATGTGTGAATGAAATTTTCTAGTGAAAAAAAATGCATTCAAATAAATTTTAGATTCTATTAAGTTTTTTTCATACCCCTCTAAAAAAATAAGAAATAGAGATATGGGCTTTTTGTATGTAGTAAGCCTTGGATTTGGAAGTTTTGTATTTCGTTAATATTATTGCACAAAAAAAAGCTTATACAAAATCAACAGTCCCTAAATGTTTACACTTAAAGTTAAAGAGATCTTCTAAAAATATTCAGTTAAGGTGGTTTGCTTTTTAAAAGACTTTCCTTAAATTTTTATACAGTTCTTCTTTGAGAATTCTATTTTGCTTACAGTAAGGTTACATGATCAAGATTTTGCTTTCAAGTTGATAACACATACTGCTTGTCAAATTCATTCGAAATTGAAGCTGTGACGTAGGCTGCATGCAACTTGATAGTCAATTTTGCTTTCAAGATGCCGTCGTCAAGGAAAGAACTAAAAATGCTCGCCTCTGTGGGCTGTTTCCGCACTGTAAGCTGTTCGAAAAGACTTTATTTTTTTCTTCACACATTCCACAGACATTTTCATGTCAGCAGCAATTGATTTTTTATTTATTTTTATTTTTAAATCATTTCGTCGATATACCGAAATATTCACATTCCGTATTTTATCAAACGTGTTTTATTGCGGCACAATATTTGTAAAAAGAAAAACAAATTTACAAGAAATTGATCAGCTGTTTAAAACTTGACCGTCAAGTTTTCTCAAAACTTGAAAGCAAAAATTGATATCAAGTTGCTGTTCAATTTTTAAAATGTGAGTGTGTTAGTAAAAAAATGTGAGTGTATTGAAACTTGAAAGCCAAAAATTGATCGTGTAACCCCTATGTTACAGTGAGGTTACATGATCAAGATTTTGCTTTCAAGTTGATAACACATACTGCTTGTCAAATTCAGTTGAACTTGAAGCTGTGACGTAGGCTGCATGCAACTTGATAGTCAATTTTGCTTTCAAGATGCCGTCGTCAAGGAATGGACTAAAAATGCTCGCCTCTGTGGGCTGTTTTCGCACTGTAGGCTGTTCAAAAAGACTATTTTTTTCTTCACATATTCCACAGACATTTTAATGTGAGCAGAAATTGATTTTTTATTTATTTTTATTTTTAAATCATTTCGTCGATATTCACATTCCGTATTTTATCAATCGTGTTTTATTGCGGCACAATATTTGTAAAAAGAAAAAAAAATTTACAAGAAATTGATCAGCTGTTTAAAACTTGACCGTCAAGTTTTCCCAAAACTTGAAAGCAAAAATTGATATCAAGTTGCTGTTCAATTTTTAAAACGTGAGTGTGTTAGTAAAAAAATGTGAGTGCATTGAAACTTGAAAGGCAAAAATTGATCGTGTAACCCCTATGTTACACATTACCTTCATATATCGTTGGCTTTGTCGGCAAACCTGTCAAGTCCAATTTTTATGCAAATTGAGTTTTTGATGTAGTATGCTAGTGTAACTCAAAACACATCATTTACAAAAAAAAAATGCCATTATGTTGTTTTTTTTGTTGTTATGCAGTGGTAAGCAATTCTGTCAAGTCCAAAAAAACAAACAAAACATCGAAAACCACATGCTAAGTCCAGCTGAAAACAACACACATTTTGTTTCAACAAATTTCTTCAATAGAATTAAATGCGACTTTTGTTTTGTTTATTTGAAATTTTTTAAATATTTGAAATACACTGAACATTCTGTAAATGCCACCTACAGCAATTAATTAAAAAAAAAGAAAACACATATAAAATATATGGGCCCTTCTATTCCGAAATTTTAGAAGGGCCCATATATTTTATATGTGTTTTCTTTTTTTTTAAATTGATTCCTAGGTGGCATTTATAGAATGTTCAGTGTATTTCAAATATTTACAAAATTTCAAATATTTAAAAAATTTTAAATATTTTAAATATAACAAATATTTCAAAATATTTCAAAAATGTAGCTAGGTATTTTACTTAACTACATATTTCATTTATTTCAAAATATTTATATTTCAGCTTTGAAATATTAATATTTATTTACTTACTTGAAATTATTTGAAATAAATAAAAATTATTAGTGGTATTCATTTAACTGGATTTATGCCCTCGTAAACCGTGTATTTTTGTAATCGTGTATATTTATTACTTTACCTGTTTATTTGAATGAACGCACCTTTTAAAACTATTCACATTTCAATTTTGCATTTAGCCACTTTTTCGATCTTTTCACAAATTAAACACAGAATTTTTTTTAAATTTGTATTATTTAAAAACAAAAAAACAGAAAATAAAAAAACACAAAAATATTCAAAATAATTTCATTTTTGACAATATTCAAATGTATGTATAAATACGAAAAAGTTTACACACAAAAATGTAAGCGTATATTTAACAAGGCTCGTAAACTAGTTTTGACATTAATCGAGTAAACTTACAACATATACACAGTATACGAGACGTAAATACTTTAAATGAATACCTTCATTATTACTTACTTAATATTTTTTGAAGTAAATAAAAAATTATTAATATTTCAAAGCTGAAATATTAATATTTTCTTACTTATGTGCGTATTTTAGTAAATAAAACAATACTGCTATTTCAAATTTACAAATATTAATAATGGGTGACTGTCGTGAATTGATGCGCTAAATAAAGAGGTAAACTGAGGTAATAAATATAGTGTAAATGTAGATAATATCGTTACTAATAAATCTATTAAAAATCAAAAAAAAAAATTTACTCAAAATTAGTCAATTTGGATAGATATACGAGTCCGTTTTTGGTTCGGAGTCACTCCGGTTATACACGACATAACGGTCCGTAAATGGTCCGTCATTGACGGACTTTCAAAGGACTTGTCCGTCTTTTACACTACGCGACGGTCCGTAGACGGTCCGTCAATGACGGACTTTCAACGGACTTGTCAGTTTTTTACACGACATAACGGTCCGTAAACGGTCCGTCATTGACAGACTTTCAACGGATTCGAATCAGTTTCGATGTTCCTTAAAATCCGTTTTCTGGTCCGTATACGGATCCGGAAAACGGTACGTAAACGGAGTTGGATTCCGTTTATGACGGACCGAAAACGGTAAGTAAACGGAACGATTTGTTTGTTGGGACCCAATTCTTTTCGGAGTTTTGGATATTAAGACAGATATCTGGTTGCCATCCCAATCGTCGAATTCCACGATCTGGGTTGGCAGATCCTTGCTTTGACGTACCACAAGGGGTTGATTTATTGATTGGTGGTGAAATATTCTTTGACCTATTGTGCATTGGGCAGATAAGGTCTGATCCGAGTTTTCCAGTTCTTCAAAAAACTTCTCTTGGCTGGATTGTGGTTGGAAAGCACAATCAGTCAAAGGGCTCGGTTTCAAATATGTACCATCTTTGCAATACAATTGAAAACGAGGAAACTGTTGACTCAATTGTTCGAAAATTCTGGGAATTGGAAAAATGTTCGGACGAATCAACAGTTATTTATAGTGAGGAGTAACGAAAATGTGAGGATATGTGCAATGATTCGGTACGGCGTTTACCGTCAGGACGTTTTATGGTTTCACTTCCATTTAAATCGGATCCTAATCTTTTAGGATCTTCTTTTGATACTGCCAAACGGCGATTTCTTGCGCTTGAGCGCAGACTCTCGAATGACGAAAATATGAGAATGTATCATGATTTTATGAAGGAGTATATCGACTTAGGTCACGTGTCTGTTACGGACATTCAAATACCGAATATCCCTCATTATTTTATTCCGCATCAGTGCGTTTTACGACCTCAGAGCACAACTACGAAGCTTCGTGTAGTTTTTGATGCTTCGAGCCAAACTTCTTCACGAATTTCGCTTAACGATTTGTTAATGGTTGGGCCTACTGTGCAAGAAGAATTATATTCGACTCTGATCCGTTTTCGATTCCATAAATATGTAATCACTGCTGATATTGAAAAAATGTATCGCCAAGTTTTGGTTGATGAGAATGATAGAAATTTTGAATTAATCCTTTGGGGAAAAAATCCATCTGATCCGCTACAGGTTTTTCGATTGAACACTGTGACTTATGGCACATCTTCCGCACCATTTTTGGCAATCAGATGTCTTGTTTATTTGAGCGATTTGTACAAAGAGACTTTGCCTATCGGGGCAAATGTTATTCGCAGTGATTTCTATGTTGATGATTTGCTAACAGGCGCCGATAGTTATCAAGAACTTTTCGAGATCAGGTGATTCATATATTGAGTTCAGCTGGTTTTAATTTGACTAAATGGTTTTCAAAACACCCCGATTTAAATTTTTCTGAATGCAAAGAAAAGTTACTAGATAATGATTCCGATTCGGCTAAAGCCATAGGCATACATTGGGTTCCGAAGAATGATTCGTTTAAATTTCATTTGGAAGATAAATTTCATGATCTTAAGGCAACAAAAAGAAACATTTTGTCAGTTTCTTCTCGGTTATTTGATCCTCTCGGACTTATATGCCCAATTGTAACTAAATCCAAAATGTTGATTCAAGAACTTTGGATTCAGAAACTTGACTGGGATGAATCAATACCTATGCGACTAGATACTGCATGGGATAATTTACTGAAAATTGATTCAATTCAAATCCCAAGATTCGTCCACACAACTTCTTCGGCAAAGGTCCAAATTCATGGATTTGCTGACGCTTCTATTCGGGCTTATGGGTGCTGCATTTATATAAGGAGTAGTGACTCAAATGCGGTTTTTTGTCGGCTACTTACTGCCAAATCTAAAGTTGCTCCACTCAAGACAAAATCTCTTTCGAGACTTGAGTTGTTTGCAGCACACCTGTTGGCAAAATTGTGGGTTCGAATTAAAAACACGATGAGCTTTGCAATCGAGAGTGTTAATTTCTGGACAGATTCAGAAATAACTTTACATTGGATTAAAACACATCCATCCACCCTCGCAACTTTTGTTTCTAACAGAGTTTCTGAAATTCAGGAATGGTCAGATCGCACTTTATGGCGTCATGTGCCTACGGGGGCAGAATCCAGCTGACATTGTTTCTAGAGGATGTGATGTTGATGGCTTAAAAGATTCAATTTGGTTTGAAGGTCCTTCGTTTCTTCTCCACGATATTTCAAAGTGGCCTGTTAACCATCATTTCGAGTTAACAGAAGACCAGGAATCTTTGGAAATGAGGAAATCTAATGTATTCCTTGCAGTGGAGAATCCTACGGGATTAGGGCAATCCCCGATTATGGGGAATATTTTCATTAAGTTGGTTGTGGACCATTCTTCATATAAGAAAATTTTGAGGATCATGTGCTTTGTGCTTCGATTCATTGGCTTTGGTAGGAAATGTAAAATTTCAAAGTCAAAATATCCCACTGCAAGAGAAATAATTTGGTCTTTTTATAGGCTTGTGGAGATAATCCAGAGAGAATCGTTCTCTGAGGAGATTCAAAAATTACGGAAATCTCTGGCATTACCGTCGAATATACAGAGGCTAACACCATTTATTCACAATTTCACTGAGGATAAACGAAACTTTTCACTAGTCAGGGTAGGTGGGAGGTTGCTAAATGCACCATTACCATATGGGACGAAATTCCCACTTTTATTGCCAAGGAGAACACTCTTCATGACTCTATATTTACGCAATCTGCACCTCGAGAATTGTCATGCTGGCACGAAAGCATTGATAGCCGAAAATTGATGTCCCAAATAATGGGAAATTTACCCACCGATATGGTGAGAAAGCTACGGCCGTTTTTGATAGTTGGTGTAGACTTTTGTGGTCCCGTGAACATTTCATTGCGAATTCGCGGTAGACCACCTGTTAAAATGTATTAAGCGGTTTTCGTTTGTTTCACTTCCAAGGCTGTTCACTTAGAATTAGTATCTGATTTGTCTACTGATGCATTTATTCTCTGTTTTAAAAGGTTCACTGCCAGGAGAGGTCTTCCCAGCAAAATTTAGCAGCAAGGAGGACGTCGTATCGTTTGCAGCGTCGTACAAGGTAGACTTCAGTTTCATACCTCCCAGGGCTCCTCACTTCGGAGGACTGTGGGAAGCAGCCGTGAAGCAGGCGAAACACCTACTTCTGCGGGCAGTGAGCAACGCACTGCTCAATCAAGAAAAAATGGCGACAATGCATGCAGAAGTAGAGGCGGTGCTCAACAGTCGTCCAATAGTACCGCTGTCTCCAGACCCGAACGACGGGGATGCATTAACTAAAGCGCATCTTCTTAAAAGGGAGGGTCTGCGTTCCCTGCCTCCAGAATCCGTCGGAGACGTCAACGACAACAATCTGCGGTACTTGAAGCGATGGCGGATGCTCTGCGCTCTCAAGCAGAGGTTCTGGCGAGCCTGGTCCAAGGACTATGTCCTGGGGTTACAGGACAAGGGCAAATGGCACAGAGAAGAGCCCAATCTGGAAATCGGCCAAGTAGTGGTGTTCCACGAGGACAATCTCCCGCCCCAAGAATGGCTTACCGGGATAGTCGTCCGCGTAACAGAAGGCCAAGACGGCAAGGTCAGAGTGGCGGAGGTAAAAACCAAAAACGGTGTTTATAAATCTAAACTTGCAAAAAATTACTTCAAAGTTTAATAAATAATTTACTTTTTGCGATCCAAGGTACACGCTCCATATTTTTGTAATATCCAAATACTTTTTTGATGATAATATTAGCTAAAGATGAAAATAAATCTAAATAAAACACTTTGTGGAAGACCACATTTTTAAAAACCAAAAGGAAATAGGTAAAAAATGCAAAGTTCCAAGCTACACGCGATCCAAGGTACACGACTTTCCCTAATTTAGAACAATCGTGTTCATTTTTAAATTTTTATTAATTATTCAGTTTTTTGTATTTTTGAAAAATCATTATATTATAGTTCTAAATTATTTTTTTTTTAATATAGTGGAGATTTATTGATTAAAAAGAATCATATACCTTAAAGAACTTATTCTGAGTTATTTATTTCAGTCAGTAAAACATTGACTTTGCCGTATTACCAATATATTTTTGTTGAAATTGTATCTAGCTCTTTTGGCGAATATCCCCCAGGTTTGGGGCAGTTACGTCGATTTGGGTTACTTTGAAAATCATTAAAAAAGTAATAGAAAATATGCAAATAATTAGAATAAAAATCATAGAAATTAAAGCCAAGATATGTACATCTTCAATTTGAAAGTAATTTTTGAAAAATAATTTGGGGTTAAGAAATGACAGTGCTTTGAAAAAAAAGTGGTGAAGGATCCCCCTCTACCCTATATGTTTTCTCAATATTTGTTTTAAAATTTTGTATTTTTAAATTTATTCTTATTGAATGCTTTACTTGTTATTATTATATTGTAATATTTAACATTTTATATAAATTTTATTGTAAAAAATCTATTGTATCATCATAAGATCACATACTGTAATTGAAAAGATTATTATCTTGTTGTATGTGATGTACCAATTCTTTAAATAAATAAATAACTTATCTAAACGGTGACCAAAACCTGAACTCATCTTTATAGTCAGTTTTTAAGATAAGCTTTGGTTGGAGTCTTTAATTTAATTATTTTAAAGTTTGTTTTTTTTAATAATACAAGTCAGAAGGGATTTTTTGTGGAAATTACCATATCCAAATTCCATCGACATCTGCAGGAAACCAGAAACATATTCCACTTATATGGGACAAAATGTGTAAAATAAATTAGTGTATGAGATAATTTAAAGTGGTTTCAAAATAACTTCTTTCTCAGGTTTTTCAGTGTATTAATAATTAATAGGGCAAGGAATTCCATGCAAATGCATGTTTTTTTCTCGATAGTCCAAAACTAATATGGACTAAATATTTATCCGAATCATCAAATTTAGAACAAAAAGGCATCGATTTGTAGTTGCATATTTTGTCGAAAATGCATGTTTTTGCATATTTTGACTTTAAATGCATATTTGCTGCCTTTTTAATGCATATTTTCTTCTTTTTAGTGCATATTTGTGCATATTTGTCATTTTTGGGAGCATTTTTTTTTTTTTTTGTAAAAAAATATAAAAAATTTATACGTTTTCATATTTTGATGCAATGAAAATAAACATTCTTAAAAACCTTATTGACCTATGGCAAATCTTCGAGTTCTGTGTCTGTTTGCAAAATAACTAACTTAAATATATTTTTTAAGTTTTAAAGTGCATTATTTTTACAAAAATAATAGTTTTTAGTGCATATTTCTTATATTTTAAATGCATATTTTTCTTTTTTATGCGCATATTTTCCATTTTTAAGTGCATGAAATTCCCTGCCCTAATAATCAAGGTAATTTACAAACTTACCGTAATCATCATTTATTCCATTAGGCACATCTTCCACATTGGGTCATATGAATAAAACTTAGCAATTACTTCGAAGTAATTACTTTGGGCTTAGGAATGGCTTTTAGCTCCAAATTTACCAATTGGCTGGTAGAATAGAATGAAATGTAAACGAAAATTAAAAAATTAATTTTACTTCGAAGTAATTGCTAAGTTTTATTCATATGACCCATTATCAGAATTCATAAAACAATCCTGTCCATTTACACGAAGGAACACTGAGTTTGGAACAAAAACTATCAAAAAATTTTGTAAACACGAATTGAACGATTTCAACACGCACACAAACACACATTCAAAAAAAATGGGCATTTTTTCACGAATGTTCCCTCGTGTATTCTTCGCATTACTACAATAGTCTACCAATGGCACTGTTGCCAATTTAGCTATTTTCTCGTCAAATCTAGCGATATTTCAACTCGTTTAGCGGGATAAAATATGATTTAGCTATTAGCGGGAAAACTAGCGATTTTTTAAAAGTCAGTCTTGGTGTTTTCTTAGCTTTTTTTACATTTATTTCCTTGACAGAATTTTGTAACCATTGTTATTTAGCGATTTATCGCTAAATTTTTATGGAAACTTAATAGTTGGAAAAATTTAGCGATGTATAACCAATTTTTTAAGAAAGTTCGTAAAATATAGCTATTTTTGGAAAATTTTTCAACAGAACCCGAAAAGTTCGTGAAATTTAGGGATTTATCGCTAAATTTTTTAATTTTTTTATAATTTAGCTATTTTCTTGTGATTTTTTAGTTTGATTTAGCGATATTTTTAGGAAAAAAGTTGGCAACAGTGACCAATGTTATTTGCCAGAAAGTTTCTTTTAATTTTTTTGGCATTGGTTTAAAACGTATTTCCGTTGACAATAAAATGCTCTATAATAGTATTGCAAAGCAGGTTTTTTTATATTCTTCGCTACTTTTCAATTCCTCATATAAATCATCATTGCTTTGGGACATTAGTCTCTACATTTTGTCCACAACTTCGTTGTAATACGTGTGTTTTTTTAAAATCCTCATATGTGATTGGCAACTTCAGCGATAATGCATTAGTTGACAATTGTGAATTGTTTGATGTTGTTCTATTAGGTAATAGGTAAATTATAAATATTTTATAATTTATTCTATCAACGGAAAATACAATCCTAACAGGCTTCAGTAATATAAAAATATGGTTATTACATGTCATTGCAAATGTATTTGAACATTTTGAAAATAAAGGTCTCTTATTATCATGAAGTCCCAATTACAGAATGTCCAGTTAGCTACTAACTGGGACTTTAACCCCCCGTTTCCACATGCAAGTGCAAGTTCGAAAAACTCAATACACTCACACTTTTTCACTAATACTATCACACTTATACGACTTGCGGCTCAACTTGCAAGTAAATTTTGAAGACAGTGGATTTCTGATACTTGCGGCAAGTGAAATGACAGAATAAAGAAAACAGTGTTGCCTAGTATTGTTTTCTATTAATTTACTAGTATTTGGTAAAGTAAAAGTTGTAATGCAACTGATTTTGTATTTATTTGTAAAAAAAAAGTAAAAATAACACAATTGCATATCTTAATGGTAATTTAAAATATCAATTTTATAAGTTTTTGAAAAAAAAAAAATTGTTAAGAACAAAAATTTTTCCCAGCTTTGTTAGAATATTGAATACTTGGCAATACTGGAGTGCTATTTAGTGACAACCTATGCCTTCAACGACATTTTAAAAATGAACTTGCAGCAAGTAGCGTGGACACATGTAAAATTTTAATGTTTTTTTCGGAATTTTCGCTGATAATACCCCAAGTGAAAAAAATGATATGGAGCCATATAAAGTTATATTTAATTATATATAATCTTTTATGTAATTAGATATAATTATATCCGAAAAATGAGAACGTCTTATTGTATCATATTGTATCGAATTGTATACAATTGTATACAATTTGATACAATTCGATACAATATGATACAATTGTATCCGAATTTTGTCCTCATCCAATTACATAAAATTATATCTTTTTGTATAAAATTATATAAAATGTTATAAAAGTGGACATAGTTTGATACAATTATACATAAATATTAACCCTATATTTCCTCCATAATATATATGACCATATCTAACAATATACAAAATTATATTTTTAAATAAAAAAAGATATACAATATCTGGAGATCAGACCTGAGGGATTTCAATTACAATTACTTGTAATTTGTAATTGAAATTACAAGTAATTGTAATTGAAAATATTAAATTACAAATTACTAGTAATTGTAATTGAAAGTGATTTCAATTATAAATTTCAATTACATTACATTTAGAATTAAAAAGTGTTTTTTCTTAAAATTTTGTAGAAAAATCTGACTGGGATAGGTTGCATAGGCATGGATACGTATAAAAAGAATACGTCATGTTGGGCTTACCCCTAACTTGTGCTTTTTGTCATTATTTATTTTCCCAAAAAATGTAATTGACATTTTTCAAATTACAAATTACTTGTAATTGTTCTTTTTTGAATTACAATTACAAATAATTTGTAATTGTAATTGAGTTTTTTTCAATTACCATGAACAAATTTTTCTTTGTTTTTAGTAATTTTAAAATAATGTTAACAACACTGAAATTTTTAACTTAATAGGATTGTGATATACAACCAAGATATAAGAGATCAGTCAAGTGTGCGTTATAGTATAGAGAATTCCATATTAAAGCTTCAGTATTGTTAATTTTATGGGCCCGTTAGCCATTTTGACCCACGCTCCTAAACAAAAACAAATTACTCACGCACGAGCATTTCGTGTCTTACTCACGCAGACATGAGTATATTAAAAACTTACTCACAATCAGAAAATTCTCACGCAAAACAGTAAAAATTACTAAAAACATATGATGCAAAAAATATACTCACACACGAATCATGCACGGGTTATATATTCTTACTCACGCTCACGTACGAATTATATATTCTCACGCTCACGGGCGAATTACTTTGGTATAGTAATTATTACTCACGATCACTTGTGAATAATTTCACTCACGATCGTGTCATGCGCCAATCCCTAGTAATTACAAAATCTAAAACTAGTTCAAAATCATTTTTAATATGGAACCACATTTAATACAATACGGTTTTAAAAGGACCTTATATATTTTTATATAAAATCACTTTGAAAAAATTGCTAATGTGGGATGATATATAATTATAGATGATTTTATAAAGAACGTTATATCGTTATATATAAAAGAAAGCATGAAATATTGTAGATATGAAACCATACTAAGTTATATATGGGTTCATATCCGTCAATATATAATCATATATAACACCCATTATATAATATTTCTTAAATGGCTCCATATATAGTTTTATATTATTATGTATAGTGTCATACTAAATTATATATAAACGTATATGTAATTATATCTTTTATATATTACTTTGTGTACTTATATATAGCACATACACTTATATGTAGGCCAGTATGTAATAATATAAAATCACATATGTCTCAATATTAAAACCTTTGAGGAAAAAATATTTAATATATGACTATATAAAAGTCTATATGCTTCAATTTAAAAGCATATGTGGCCATATCTTACTATAAGTTACTATATGTAATTACATAAAATAATATATGATTATATCAAAACTTTTTTACTCGGGACGTATTCTCAACTTGCAACCATTTACTTGCATGTGGTAACGGGGATAACTGAGACATTTGTTGTTGTTTCGAAAAAGAACCTGCCGTACGACTAGGGTTGCCAGACGGGCTTGATTTGGCTTGATTGTCAAGCTTTTTCAATGCGTGTCAAGAATAAAGAAAAAATGTCATTTGTCAAGCTAAATCGGAATTTTTAAAATTTTTCCATAAAATTTATAAGAAAAATTAACCATAAGCAAAAAAAAAAACTAATTGTTTTTAAATGTACCATGACTAATTTTTACGCATAAATGACTGTTTCCATGGTAGTAAAGCATAAAAAGTCTTTCGTTGAATGAAAAGGAAACGTTTGAGTTAGAAGCTAACCAATTTTTACAAAATGCTGTAAAATACTTAGAATTAGAAAAAAGATATGATTTTGGAGAAAAATCGGTTTTTTTTAGCAAATTGCTGTTTTAAATATAAAAAACTCGTTGTTGGCAAGGAATAATTAAGCAGAGCTGCTATTTATTTTAAAAATATCAAATTCAATTAATACTGATATGTTGTAGGCAGATTACTGCTGCCTTTGGGAAGTTTCTGAAGATTTGCCAAAAGACATATCCATTGACAACATATGTGCCCATTTCTTTAATAAATGTGGTACAAAGAACGTAGAAAATCTGCATAAATTAATATTTACATTTTCAAGTCAATTTTGCAATTTTTTTGCTAATTTAACTGAATTTTAAATTGTCAAGAAAAATCAAGCCTTGTTTCTAATGTAAAGAAAAATCAAGCTTTTTCCTCTGAATGTCAAGCTTTTTGCCAATTTCGATCTGGCAAGCCTACGTAGGACTGATACAAAAGAACCTATCACAGGCGCAAATGAATAGTTTATATATAAACAACTTTTGAGCAACAAGTTTTTTAGGTAACGGTACTATTCAATACTCTTTGGGTTGTGACGACTCATACCCTCTTCCACGTATGCCTCTTAGGAGAAGGTGCTACTTTTAACTCCGACCGTGCTCAGGGAAAATAGAGTGAGATTATTTTCTCCTTCGAGGATGTGTAACAGTCGACAAGAATAAAATAAAAGTAGCAACAAAAAAAATGTTGGGTGATTACAGCGTAACATGAGGGATGGTGGTTGAAGGGTTCACTAAGTTGGAATTTGTGACCTTAGTCTTAACCCGCCCTACATTGCCGACTTTAGGATATTTTATAGTCAGCCCAAAAGAAATTCCTTCACATTTCGATATCTAAAAAATTTAATGGTGAAAAGCAATATGTAACCTCAATTTATTTTCATAACTTATGTATATACATATATGTATATATATGGTCTAATTCATAAACTTTTACAACAGTCTTATTGCAGAATTTTAAGCTAATTTGTGAAAAACAGTATTCATATTTGCTTAATAACGAAGAAAATAATAAAGGTTTATAGTTGGTACTCATTAACTTTAAACCTTTTATAAAGTTTGGAGTGAGGAAGCCACCATTTAATTGCTAATTATTTCATTTTCAGGCATGAAATGATTTATTAAAACCATCCCATCCCTAGAATGTGTGGCTTCCAACAACTTGCATCCATCAAACTGAAAAAAGCTACAACATTTGCGTAACCAATGGCTTTTTTCGAAAAAATTTCAAAAAAAATGTAAAAATGAAATTAAAAAGAAATACAAAACAATAGTGATGTACAGACTGTCAAAACATTACTCGAAATTCGATTACTTTTGTATGCTTCGAATAATATGTTCTAAAAAATTATGTTTTTACACACATTTCCATTGATTTGCTTTATAAATAAAAAAAAAAAATGTTTTTAATGGCTTTTAAATTTATCTTAGCACATCATTAGTTCTCTAATTTAAGCAAATACATTTTCACTTCCGATTAGCGAGTCAATCGTTAATTAAATTTGTACATCACTTACGACTTATTTGGGAGAAGAGAGAAAATAAACAATAGTGTTGCCAGTATCAAATCGAAAAATTAATTTATAGTTAAAATACGATTATGAATCAAGATTTCTAATAACTCTTTATTAAGCGAAATATGTATTTTAACTATAGCAAGCTTCAAATACGAAATAAATTTTTTTTATGAATTAGCACAATAGTATATAAAAAGTATACTCTTTTAATAATTTAAAATTTCATATTGAAGTGTCAGTGTAGGTGTATAGAAATAATAATAATAAAAATTTGGAACTTACAGTAGTCCTCGATTCTTGTCCACGGGCGCCAATAGATTGAACACGTTTGCTGGAAAAAAATTTAAAGGTATGACTGTTTATAACATGAAATTATTATCGATTAAGGTGACCATATGAATTGAACAATATAAAGTAGTAAACCAAAGAATGAGTGAATATAACAAAATAAAATTTTTTAAAAATGAAGATTTGGGTTAGAAAATTGAAGATTTGGATAACAAAATTAAAAAAAAAAATTTACTTCTCTTCGAAAAATCTTAATTATTAAAGCTTACGTTAAATTACCATTAAGTCCCAAAAAAATTTTACCAATAAAGTTTAAAGGAAGGATAGAGATGGTCATCTTATTAATTTTTATAATAAAGGTAGTTTTGGAAGTGAAGAACCTTTTGTATAAGAATTTTGCAATATCAATTTTTCTAAATCTCAAACTAAAGTTGATAAATCACATCTTATAGTTATAGTGATTTTTGTTCCATGATGATGTAAACAAAAAATTCAGCTTCCCTTTGAAACTCTCGAAATCCTTATATTAGAGTTTCGTCAGGTTTCGTTAGAATACAATAAAATGGTGAACTAAAAGAAAATCATTCTGGGATATTCTGAAGCCAATTCGCAACAAAATCTGTAAAGAATTATGCACAATTGAGATAAAAGTTTCACGAAATTCCTTCGACATTATTTCTTACCTCCCAGAATTTTAAACACAATCTTAACAAATTTCCAATAAATTTCCGTAAATTTCCAATAACAGCCAAACAAAAATATATTTTTTCAGACTTTTGAAACAAATTTCTGATGTTTAGTTTCTAATATACAATTTCCAAATAAAATTTTATAGAAATTTTTAGCAATATTTTGAAAGCAATAAAATAATCGAAGCAATTTTTCATCAGTTTAATACACTCAAAAAAATTTACAGAAATTTTAAAATTTCAGAAAAGAAACGTCCTCACAGGGTCATATGAATAAAACTTAGCAATTACTTCGAAGTAATTACTTTGGGCTCAGGAATGGCTTTTAACTCCAAATTTAAAAATTGGCTGGTAGATTAGCATGAAATGTAAACGAAAATTAAAAAATTAAATTTCTAGTCTACTCCCAAGCAGACTAGATTTGTGAAGTAATTGCTTTAAAAAGCCTGTATTTCTCCCTATTAATAATCCTATTTTTTATTCATATGAGCCTTTGTATTTTTGCAGAAAGAGAAGAAAATGTAAGTGACCTTATCATTTTCTTGTTGTTCTAAATTAGATGATTGGGAAAAATTCCAAGTTATTCCATAATAGTTTCGGACTATCGAAAAAAACTTACAATTGCATGGAATTTCTGGAACCATTAAGTATCAATTTAGATTTAAAATGCAATAAATTTTTACCACAAAGTCAATTCTTCAAATCTTATTTCTATCAGTTCATTCAGATACCTGATTTTTATGAAATTTTAAAATTATTTTCATTTGGTTTTATATAACTAAAAGAAAATGAAAACAGAATTTCAAAAAGTTACCTCAATCTGTGAACTTGATTTTAGGAAAATACAATTCGAAATATTTCGATAAAAAAAAAACTATATTTTTCCCAGACGTCAGATTTGGATTTAGCTCACATTATGTCTTCCAGGGTTAAAATCTTAATATATAATTATATCTTATTTGATAAGTCCCCATATACAACGACATAAAACTTTATCCGAAAAATGGGTCATCTACTTGTGTCTAATTACATCAAATTAGATATAATTTGATACAGTTGGATCCGAGATTTGTCTATATCCAGGACATCAAATTATATCTAATTTGATATAAAAATATCCGATTTTATAGAATTTTGTGTGATAGTAGGGACACTTTTTATGCATACCCGCTATTAAATTGACAATGTAATTTCAATAGTTTAAACAATTTTGAAGGCGCAAATTTTATAAAATAAAAATTTATTTGAATGCTTTTGTCTTCTAAATCGAACGCATCATATTTTAATATGATTTTATATGCAAAAAAAAGCACTTGAAAATTATTTCGCTACACGCAAAAAATAAAAAGTGTAAAATCAACTAAAAATGGCGTATAAGTTACCTAAGTTTTTTGTATATTATACAACTTCAAAAGTTCTTCGATAAGTTATACAAACAACTTAGGTAAACTCTTAATAAAAAAAAATATTGACATTTATACTTAAAAACTTTGTAAACTTTTCATGTGTTTCACTTTTTTAAAGTATAAAAGTATTTTATTAACTAAAACAATTTAGTTTTGTGCATTTTATCCATTTTTATATATTAAATGGCCAAAACTAGTTGTATATTTTCTTATTCCTGTCCATAAAAAAAAATCTTTTTTTTAATTAAATATGTTTATTATTATAATAATCTTTAGAAAATTTTTAAATACAAGGTCAAAATATATATATATATATATATATATAAAGGCATTTTTCAAATTTAAATGATTCCACAGAAAAAAAAATCAACTATCATAGATTTATAGGCTGGATTTAGAGGTTTCTCCTACACAGAAAAAATTTACAAAATTCTGTTTGTAATGTTAAACACCTTTTTTGCATAAACAAACAAAAAATTTTTTAAAAAGGCACCAACAATGGAATTTGTATATACAAATCCCTTTTTGTAACTTTTTTGTAATTTGTTAAAAATAAAATCAATTTTTTTTTAACAATGTGTTTTGTAAATACAATAATTTTTTTTTGTAACTTGTTTGTATTTGTTAAAAATAAAAAAATAAAATTCAACAACGAGTTTGTTATATTAAAACAATTATTCGCTTTATGTTGTCGTATTGACAAAAAAAATACTTTTTTGAAATTTTTGTTACAATTTACAAACATTTGAGCAATTGAAAACAAAAAATAAATGATTTGTTTTTTTTTTGTTTCAAAAAATTCTAAGGCTATTTTTTTGATATTTTTGATACAATTTACAAACATGTAATAAAAAAATTGTTAGATATCTAAGAAAAAAGCCAACAATTTTTTTTAATTACTTAAAATTTTGTGATACTTTTTTCTGTGTATGCGATATACAGTTTAGTAGCTTCGCTGCGTAAAGTTCTTCTGTGTGGCCGGCCTCCGGTGATATGATAGGCAGTTTAGTGGCTTTGGCTCCAAATAAAAATATCTACCTATGATACAAAATTTAGAGAGATCGGGTTATGCCCTAAAACTGGACTTAAACCAAAAATAAATAAAAAATCGGGGCTACGTAAGTAAACTGAACTTGCCCTAAGATATTTTAATTACCTTTCTAATGGTAGTCATACATATTAATTTCTGGTTAGCCGATTCTGTAGATGCTGTTGTTGGAAAACAAATCCTTTGGGTTTTATAACTCTGGATAGGTAACGCCGTATACAACCACCTCATCTAAATCATTCAGGGACATATTTTAACTGGTATCTCTATTGGATACCAGCTTGCCACCAACGCAACGGGAATATAATACACCGCCAGTAGGACCTATGAACTTAAATTTTTTATTTAATGTTTGTTAAATTTTTATAATAATTCTTACCTTTCGTTTTCTTTTGGTAATATGGCGAATAAATTACAATTTCACAAACACTCGCACACTTTTGTCAATTGTACATTCATAATATTTGACAAATTAATTAATTAACAAAGATATGGCAACGAAGTAATTGACTTGTAAATTTGATGTGTTTACATTAGCCCCTTTATACTATTTATTTTTGACAGTTACAAAACAAACTTAGGCAAGATACAAAATTTTACAAATTTGAAAAATAACGAAGTGGTTTATTTTAAAATACAAATTCACTTACCATCAACTAAGTGAACTTTGTTTTTTTGCAAAATAAATAACATATGTATTTATACTTGGCCTGTTGAAATTTATACTTCACTTATATAATTTCGATCAATTCATTCTTCCAAATATGTTCATATACAAGTCCCGTTTGCATAAATTGAATAACATATACTTCCATATTTGTCCATATATGAGTGCCATTTCCATATATGAAATAACAGATGCCTCCATATATGTCTGTATATGAAATCTTTCTCCATATTTGGAATCACATATCCATATATGTTTATATAAAATCCATATATGTTCATAAAAAATCCATATTTGTTCATATGTGTCCAAACATAAACCATATCTGGACATGTTTGAGCGAATATGAGCATTTTTCACCGGGTATTTTGATTAGTTTTATATGGCTTATGTAGTTATATATGGAGTCAGATTTAGGGAAATGTAATAACATTAATTACCATACAAAAAAATTCGTTGCTTAAATGCGCCTTCAAAAATGTTGACTTTTCTGCGCTTTTAAGCGAAGATCATTTATCCGAAAATTCGGTTAAATGCGCAATAACGCATTTAGGAAAATATTATATGTACAAATGCGTAAAAGCGCATTAATCGAAATTAGTTTCCGATTGGTGAAAGTTTTTTTACACGATCTACTTACAAAAAACTGATTTCTTTTCTTTAAAGGAAACGGTTCCTTAAAATTTTAAGTTTTATATATTTAAAAATATTTTTCTACCTCAAATTTGAGTTTTCCAACAATCATTTTATTTTCTTATTGTAGACAACTGCAATCTTTTTGGAACAACAAATAAAATTTAACATGACAATATCATATTAGAAACTTTATACGTTTTCATATTTTGATGCAATGAAAACAAACATTCTTAAAAACCTTATTGATCTATGGAAAATCTTCGAGTTCTGTGTCTGTTTGCAAAATAACTAACTTAAATATATTTTTTAAGTTTTAAAGTACATTATTTTTACAAAAATAATAGTTTTTAGTGCATATTTCTTATATTTTAAATGCATATTTTTCTTTTTTAGCCGCATATTTTAGGCGCATATTTTCCATTTTTAACCCTAGAACACTAAACCTCGCCTATGAGGCGCAACAATTTTTTTTTTGCCATATTTTGCGAACGCTTGCAAATATTAACACGTGGTTTCGTACCAGCTCAGTCGACAGCTGTGTGAGCTTGTAAGCGGACGTTCATCGCACTGTGTTTTTTGGTTGCGGATATATACACACCCGTGTCGCCTGAGAGGCGAGGTTTAGTATTAAAGGTAATTTTGTTTGCGCGTTCTTATTAAATTTGCTGTCATATTTTTAGTCTTTAACTAAGATTTAGACCTCTTTTTTTTAATTTTTTGAGATGTGTGCGTCTGAAACCCAAATACAAAAATGGCTGGAAGAGCTGTCGTTAAATGGCAGCGAAAATGAGGACAATTTGGAAGTGGATTTTGATTCAGATGATAGTCAAGCTGATCCAAATTACGTTGCTGGATCTGAAGATGACATGGAAAATATAACCGTAGGCAATCAACATTCAATTTTGATGTCTGTCCAGCCAGCTGCAACTGCTGATACTTCGCAAAAAGATAAACAGCCTTGTGAATCACTTATAGTCAATCCTTCTACACCTATTGTAAGAGGTAAGAACAATTTTATTTGGTCATCTGCACAGTCTAACACACAAAGAAGCTCGAACAGAATTCCAGCTAGGAACATTGTTCATATTATGCCAGGATCGAAAGAAGGAGGTAAAAATATTATAACACCTCTGAAGTGTTTTGAAAAATTTTTCACATCAAATATGATTGATGAAATACTTCTTCGCACTAACGAAGATATTGAGGTCAAAGCGAGTAAATACAAAAAACAAACTACCACTACCTCGGTAACTAGAAAAGAAGAACTTCGTGCTCTCCTTGGACTTCTAATTTTGAGTGGGGCGTTGAAGAATAACCACTTGTCAACTAAAGAACTTTTTGATTCTTCGCTTTGTGGATCTCAAAACTTAGCAACAATGAGTATGGATCGCTTCGGATTTCTCATAAATTATCTTCATTTTGATGATCGTAGTACTCGAGAAAACAGGAAAAAGACCGATAAATTTGCTCCGATCCGAGATATTTGGGAAATGTTCATTAAGCAGTATAGAGATCTTTTTAAACCTGGCTCATATGTGGCGATAGATGAGCAGCTACTAGCATTTAGAGGAAGATGTCTATTTCGTATGTATATACAGAATAAACCAGCGAAGTACGGAATCAAGATTGTTTTGGTGTGCGATGTCAGAACCAAATACATGTTCGACGCTTCTCCATATTTGGGAAAAAACGAAAACATACCCGCTGGTGTTGCGTTGGGCTCATACTATTCTAAACTCCTTACAAAAACTATACATGGAACAAATCGAAATTTAACAGCAGATAATTGGTTTACATCTATACCATTAGCTGAAGAACTGCTTGCTGAGCCGTATAAATTAACTTTAATTGGGACTATCAGAAGTAACAAAAAAGAAATTCGAGAAGAATTCAAGCATAATTTATCACGTCGTGTTGGCACATCAATGTTTGGCTTTCATGATAAGCTGACTCTTGTTAGCTACAAACCAAAGTCTCATAAAACTGTTCTCTTAATTTCTACCATGCACGATGGACCTACAGTTGATTCTGTATCGAAGAAACCAGCAATCATAGAGTCATACAATGCAACAAAAGGTTATGTGGACACATATGATCAGATGTGTGGTCACGCTAGTTGCAGTCGCAAAACCAGGCGTTGGCCACTTTGCATGTTTTACGGTATGATAAATATGGCCGTATTGAACACTTACATTCTTTATGTTTCCAACTGTGAAGACCTTAAAATAATGCCAATGACTAGAAGAGATTTTATGAAAGAGCTAAGCAAGGATTTATGTCAGGATTGGTGCGCAATGAGGCTGCAAGAAAGACCTTCAATGCAAAAACGAGTTCGTGAAGCAATAAATGACTCTTTCCCCACTTCTGAAGACAAGCTGGATGATACAGAGCCAGAAATAAAAAAAGGGAAGAGGTCTACCTGTAAGTTTTGCCCATCAAGCAAGAGACGCATGAGTAGTTATTATTGCGCTAAATGCAATAAACCATACTGTCTAGAGCATAGATCCCCAAATTGCTATGAATGCGATATAAGAAAAAAAGTCTGATTTCATTTTTATGTACAAAGAAAAATATATAGGATATATTAAAACTTTTTTGTTTTTATGAATGTTAGTACAAATACTTAGAAGGTTGTATGTATTTTTAGTTTTTTGTTCTGAAATTAAATATATTTTTATTTATTTTAAAAAATTATCTTTTTGTAAAAAAAATTTCAAATGTGTTCCTTTTAATTTAAATTTTATTATCTAATATATAAAAAAGTAAATGCATTACCTTTTGTTTTTTCATTTAATAATTATACTTTTTAAGTTAAGCCATTTTTTGAATAAAAAATAAATTTTTAAAAACAAAAATTTTGTAATTTTTAAAAAAGTAGCCTCAGAGGCGAGGTTTAGTATTAAAGTATAAAAAAAAAAGGTTTAGTGTTCTAGGGTTAAGTGCAGTAGGGAACAAAAAATATCAAAAAATTTTGTAAACACGAATTGCACGATGTCAACACGCACACACATTCACAAAAAATGGGCTTTTTTTCACGAATGTTCCTTCGTGTATTCTTCGCTTTACGACAATAGTCTACCAATGCACTATGGCCGAAATCGCGATTTCAGCGGCAAAAACTACTTCCCGACAAGCTAGCTTCACCAAATTTGGTGTGCAGACTATTAATGATAAAAAAAAATCGATTTGAGAAAAAATGGGCGGGCCACGCCCCCTTTTTTCAAAAAAGTTTCAATACGTACTTCCTGGCAAGCTAGCTTCACCAAAATGGTTATACTGACTTCTAATGACAAAAAATTTTACTTGAGAAAACTGGGCAGGCCACGCCCCCTTTTTCCAAAGTAATGGCAAATAGCACTTCCTGGCAAGCCAGTTTCACCAAAATGGTTATACGGACTTCTACTGACAAAAAAGCAACTTCAGAAAAAAATGAGGGGTACACGTCCCCTTTTTCCTATACCCAAAACCCAAATTGTCGGCAGAAATACTTACCAAAAAGCTAGCTTCATCAAATTTTGTACACGGACTTCTACTGACACAAAAAAATAGAGAAAAATGGGCTTTCCACGCCCACTATTAAAAAAATATTAAATGCTACAAAGAAATTCATTTATTTTTTAATTCATAAATTTATAATTTTAAAGAAGTTGGAAATGATTTTGGATTAATCTAAAAACAAAATTAATCTAAATCAAAAGATATAGGGCTTAATTAATCATGGTCTGTTCCTTCGTTTTCATCCGCTTCTAATTCCAATGAATAATTATTTAACGACTCTAAGCTAACATCAGAATCAGAACTATAATTGCAGCTGGAGGCTTCTTGAGATGTTGAAGGTAATAACAGTTCTGGTGGTAATTCAGGCATTTTAAAAAGATTAATGACTTCTCGAGGAAACGGAAGTTTTTTTGAACTATTTGTACGTTCTTGCAAACATAAACTTGAAATATATGGGTCAGAGCTATCCATAGCCCTATGATACATGTCAAGTATGTTGTGCACTCTTGAATCCTTTCGAGCGTGACCAGTTCGATCTTTTTTATAATATTTGTTTCGCGCCTCAGATGCATTTTCTGCAAGGCAACCTACGGGTACTACTGAAGCCTCAATTATTTGTGACGAATGAACTAAAATTTTGTGTATTGTGGCAGACATCGAGTACCATTCGTAGTTTTGGAAATATATTTCTCTGGTTTTAATGCAATGAGCACGAAACCTTTGAGCATCAATTTCAAATTCAGAGGAGAGAGCAATTAAAATTATATGTAAATGTTTAAAAAAATCAATATTTATACCAGTAATAGATGCTAAAAGGTCCGTGCGAGAAAATGCTATTCTAGCTGTGTTGCCATCGTTGGTGTTGCCGCTGCCATTTGCTTTCGGCTTATCGACATGAAGCCCCATTTGAAGCAAAAACTCTTTTTGAATTTTTTGTTTCTTTTCTGCCAGGATTTTTCTCTCTTCGGTTCCACGAACTTGCCATTTTTTCAAATCAAGCTTGTATGAAAGTTTTAAAACAAACTCGAAACTACGAATCCACGCATGCAAAGGGCTTATTTCATATTTCAAAGCGTCGGCCTTCGCTTCAAAATTAGGAGAATCAAAGTTTTTTATAGTTCGAAATTGCTTTGGACCGGCATGACAGATGGGGCATTGCTGTGCACTTTTAGTTTCATCTTGATATGCAAGAATTCTTTTAGCTGTGTGGTCTACCAAATTTTGCAACGATACTTCGACAGAGCTTTCATTTGCTTTGATTTCATCCGGTCTACATTTCAATTTGCTTTTATAAACTTTATAATAAGTCGGATAAATACTACAATTGTTTTTTATGTTTAATTGACGCATATTTGAGTACTGCTTTTTAGTTAATCCGTTTTCTAACAAAAACATTAGAGCTTCATCAGGTGATACTGGCGTAACTTCTTTATGGCTAGTATTAAGAACTTCTCGAATTTTAGATGGCCGATTTGGAGATATAGCAACTTGTTGTAGGACAAATTTCAAATCCGTTGCGTGGGATTTTTTGGCAGATATAGAGGCAGCATGAACTAATAATTGCGCATTGTCTCCTTGCTGCGAAGCTAATTCGGAAGCTAATCTCCTTTTATTTCTTTCACAGCTATCATCATAAGTCATTTTTGGTCGCCCGATAGCATTAATCTTTTTCGGTATAATAAAAATTGTTTCTCGACCCAACCATTCCTCATTATATTTTCTAAACGCTTTCTCATTTCTGGAATGTTTATCCCATTTTAGTTTAATAAAATTAGATAAATTCCGAGCTTTAGTACATATTAATTTACTTAACTCACTGTCAATTTCGTATGAAATCTTTCCTTTTATGTAATTCGAAACATTCCTGTTGTTTTTCAACCAAAACTCAAATATTTCAGAATTTTTAAACCTGAGTGTTTCTACAAAAATATTAAAAATTCGTTCATTAGCAGTCAAATGCATACACTTTTACCATGACATGAAACTTGAGTTTTCTACAAACAATCACATGTAAATAGATCCAATGACACTTCAAAACATTTTTAGTTTTACTCCACGAAAAACCATAAAACTCTTCAGAATTTCACAAAAAAATACACAAAAAAAAACCATCAAAATAAGTACGAAATACAAACATTTAGCAAACTATATTTGTAAATAGTAAAAATACTCACCTCGAGTATTAGAACATTAACAGCTGTTAGTACATAAACAGGGTTGCCAACAGTAAATTTTTTTTTCGTTTTTTCTTATCAATATGTAAGGTATTGAACACCATTAAAAAAATTTTAAAAATGTTAATTTAAAAAATTGACTTTGCCGCTAAAATCGCAATTTCGGCCATAGTGCAATGGTGTTTGTCAGAAAGTTTCTTTTAATTTTTTTGGCATTGGTTTAAAACGTATGGGATAGTTTTCTCGTATTTCCGTTGACAATAAAATGCTCTATAATTGTATTGCAAAGCAGGTTTTTTTATATTCTTCGCTACTTTTCAATTCCTCATATAAATCATCATTGCCTTGGGATATTAGTCTCAACATTTTGTCCACAACTTCGTTGTAATACGTGTGTTTTTTTTAAATCCTCATATGTGATTGGCAACTTCAGCGATAATGCATTAGTTGACAATTGTGAATTGTTTGATGTTGTTCTATTAGGTAATAGGTGAATTATAAATATTTTATAATTTATTCAATCAACGCAAAATACAATCCTAACAGGCTTCATTAATATAAAAACATGGTTATGACATGTCATTGCAAATGTATTTGAACTTTTTGAAAATAAAGGTCTCTTATTATCATGAAGTCCCAATTACAGAATGTCCAGTTAGCTACTAACTGGAACTTTAACTGAGACATTCGATGTTGCTTCCCATATAAAATGTTGATTTAACTGTTGGCTAAATTTTAACTGGACATTCAATAATTGGAGCTAAGTACAATTTAGCAATCAATTTTTTATATATATGTATATGTCCTTTATTTATTATTTAAATATATGTACATGAGAAAATGACATATAAAAAAAAATAAAAGTTCAAGATGAACATAGGGCGATTACGAATTCTCTCCATCTTCTTCGATCATTGGCAATACTTTTAACCTGGTTCCAGGTTTTGTTCGCGGCTTCATATTCCTGTTTTACTGCGAGGACGACCGGGTAGTCGGTGACCTTGCGGATTCCATTGTAAAGCCGACTTGGTTATATCGCCATCTTGTCTGCGCAAGATATGACCAATCCACGTCCATTTACGTTTTTTTATTTCCAGTTCAATTTTTTTTTTGTTTGTGAGGATTAGCAGGTCTGCTGTTGATATAGTGTTGGGCCAGTATATACGTAATATACGTTTTAAGCATCGATTTACAAATGCTTGTAATTTCCTCATGTTGTTCTGCGTTATACCACATGTTGTATAACCATATAGTAGCACAGACTTTACACTGCAATCAAATAACCGTAGCTTGGCCTTGCTAATGTGTGACTTTATATCAACATCGGAGCCACCATCTTTGATTATCATACTCCCGAGGTAGGAAAAAGATTCAACATCTTCGACACTGTTGCCAACTTTTTCCTAAAAATATCACTAAATCAAACTAAAAAATCACTAGAAAATAGCTAAATTATAAAAAACTTAAAAAATTTTGCGATAAATCGCTAAATATCACGAACTTTTCAGATTCTGTTGAAAAATTTCCCAAAAATAGCTATATTTTTCAAACTTTTTAAAACTTTCTAAAATAATTGTCGATACATCGCTAAATTTTTTCAACTTTTAAGTATTCCATAAAAATTTAGCGATAAATCGCTAAATAATAATGATGAAAAATTTCTGTCAAGGAAATAAATGTAAAAAAAGCTAAGAAAACACCAAGACTGTCTTTAAAAAAAATCGCTTGTTTTCCCGCTAATAGCTAAATCATATTTTACCCCGCTAAACGAGTTGAAATATCGCTAGATTTGACGAGAAAATAGCTAAATTGGCAACAGTGATCTTCGATCACAATACCATTCAGAGTCAGAGGTGTAGAAACATTTGCGCCGATGCGCATTAGTTTAGTTTTTTTAATGTTAATTTTGAGGCCGATTTCTGCAGCATTTGACGAAAGTTTTAACAGTTTGTTTTCGATGTCGCTGAAACGGTGTGTATAAAGCGTGTTCCAACGATTTAGGACCCAAGATATTAAACTTACGCTCTTCATCATATTTAGCCGTATTTGCATTTGGATCTTCTACGAGCTGTGTAACAGCAGGAGCAGCAGAAGCTTTACTATCATCATCAGACACCTGATTAATACTTTCCAACTGTGTTTGCACTTCGTTATTGGTGAAATCCTCATATGTGACTGGCAACTTCAGCGGTAATGTATTTGTTGACAATTGTGAATTGTTTGGTGTTGTTGGAATTTGTTGGTATATTAGGTAAAAGGTAAAATATAAGTATTTTATAATTTATTCAGTCAACGGATAATAAAATAAGAAATAGAGTTGTGGAAATTTCGATACTTTTTGAGTACTCGATACTACTCAATACTTTTAACGCTTTTTTGAATTTAAAAATAAAAATGTTATGAATTCGAAAATTTTATTAGGAAAAATAATAAGAATTCACTAACACGTGTTAAATAACTATTGTTACTTACATTTTAATTATTTTAAAACATTTTAAATAAATTAATTAAATAATTTTTCCCAAAAATTCTTTACAAATTTCTTTGCTTCCCAAAATATGGTTGTATTTTCAGAATTGTGGTTTTAGAGTACTATTTTTCATACGAAAAATACACATATCTACGCAAAATTGCAGCTTTAAAAGTATTGAGTAATATCGTTTTAGTATTGAGTACTCAAAAGAAGTCAGTACCGGTATTCTGTAACTAGGTGAGAAGTTTCTCACATGAAAATTGCAACTCTACTCTATTTAAAACAGGGAGTAACATAATTCCAAATTGAACATAAGTAAATTTTTTTTACATACCTCTAGATAAATTTGACAGCATGCTACTCATCCTCTTTTAAATATAGTAGAGTTGCAATTTTTATGTGAGAAACTTCTCACATAGTTACAGAATACCGGCACAGGATTGAGTACTCAGTACCGGAATACTCAATACTTTTACAACTCTAATACTAACAGGCTTCTTTAACCCTTAAATGCCTGATCTCTTCAATTTTAACCATTTTTTTTATACATCATTTCTAAAGGCGTGTACATTTAAAAAAAAAATACAAAAAAAAATAATAGCTTTGTTAAAGACATGTGGTTTTCGTTAGTTATAATAATATGAAATGGATAAGTAAAAATGTTTGAATTTACTTCTCAAATGCATTTCTTTGAAATTTAACATATATATACAAAAAACTAAAATCTGCATTATAGCCTAGAGAGGACCCCATAAAGACAATCTGATGATAGTGATGTGGTGTCACCTGAAAATGCATTAATTGTCAACAATTGGTTCTAGGAAAGTTTTTTTCATAAGTTTTTTCTCTATTGGTTGTAAAATAAAAATTATAAATTCTATTTAGAATTTGTAATATTTGATCTTAAACCGAACAAAAATAACACTCAAAAAAATTATTTTTAGAATAAAGGTGATTTTAATTGAAAAATATGTTTTTTTGCCAAATAGCTAAATTGTGATTATTTTAACGTGTATGAAAAAAAAAAGATATAAACTATAATTTATACATTTATTGTCGCCAAAATGAGTTTTATTGCGAGAATATAACTTTAAATATTTAAATAAACATTTTTTCACAAATATACAGAGCAAAACCAAGATTTTTTCTCTAACTGTTAAAAAAATCTGCGCTAAACTATAAGAGCACTATGTACAGAAGGGGCCCCCAATGCCCAAAAATGCAGTTTTGTGCATCAAGTGGGTTTTTTTTTTATTAAAAAACTGGTATGTTGCCAAATGTCTACACCAAGCATTTAAGGGTTAATACAAAAACTTGGTTATGACATGTGACATGTCATTGGAAATGTATTTGAACATTTTGAAAATAAAGGTCTCTTATTATCATGAAGTCCCAATTACAGAATGTCCAGTTAGCTACCAACTGGGACTTTAACTGACACATTTGTTGTTGTTTCCCACATAAAATGTTAATTTAACTGTAGGCTAAATTTTAACTGGATATTCAGTAATTGGATCTAAGTACAATTTAGCAATCAATTTAGGACCCAAGATATTCTTAAACTTACGCTCTTCATCATCTTTAGCAGTATTTGCATTAGGAACTTCTACGTGCTGTGTAACAGCAGGAGCAGCAGAAGCTTTACTATTATCATCAGACATCTGATTACTACTTTCCAACAGCGTTTGCACTTCGTTATTGGTGACTTTAGATGGCAATTGCAACATGTTGTCTTTAATAAAGTTAGGCACTGCCTTGAATTCAATTGGACACAATTTACGTATCTTCGTAATGCCCAATCTTTTCCTTGTGTGGTATTTGTGTGTTGCGTTCATAGGATAGATGTTTTTTTTTTTGAACAATATCGAAAACAAAATTAATGTATTTCTTATGATTCTTGGCGTATTTTTTTAAAAAATCAAATGGTACTGGAAAATTTGGAGCGCTCACAAACCCCCCACAAAATTAACAAATTTAGGTTAACCCACAAAACGGACAGACAAAAATCACAGGCAATATTTAACATAGAAAAATAGATTTTATAGGAACAAACGATGGCATATGTCCCGCTAGTAGTCCACCCTGCCATGATAACCTAATCCTACTTTTACTAGGCTATCCCACAAATAACACAGTCGACTATTTTGTTTTTTTCACTTTTCATATAAATTAAATCTTCGGACACACCAACTACCATTAATTACTGCGACTGGCCCATGCAATATTTTTCCATATAAATCACCTCCCACTATCACGGGTTGGTCTGCTAGTTTCAAACAGCCGCAACAAAATGTTGAAAACTCCAATAATGTTGTCCAAAATATAACAACGTTGACCCAAAATAGAAAATAAGATGACCAAAAGAAATACGTTGACCAGGAAAATCAATTGTCCAGGAAGATATAAAGAAACAATGGCGTCTTCTCCCCACACAGTTGGTGAGTCTACAAAATATTTCAAATTTTCCATAATCTACCACAGACAATTAAAAATGACACTCACCCTTTTCCCGGTAGTAGCACCGCCAGCGGTGGCCTGCGGCTTGGAACAAAGATCCGGCAGCCAAAAGTTCAGAGGTTATATGTACCTCCACCAATTTAAATTCTCGAACTTATGAAAAACAGCAATTCCTTCCGCAGCTAATGGCTCTCTTGAATATTCACGTAGTAATGAAACTACCGCGACAATTCCCTTTCTGCCAAGCCCCTTTTTCTAAACAAACTCACCCAAACAACTTGTTTAGCACCGCCCCTAATTCTTAAAGCTAGCTACTTATATTTATCTCTCTCTGCGTATTTCCTATCCTATTCTCTATTTTGTCCTATATCCTATATCTTAGGATACCATTTTCAATCCTCCTTCTTTTTTTTATCCTATTTCATAATTTTCATTTGGACAAAAATATCATCCATAACAAAAAAGATGCTTCTCTAGGGTCAATAAGCGCCGAAATATTTGGCCATGAATTGCATTCGGCCATTAAACCCTTAGATTCCTGGCCAAATATTCATGTTCTTCTGGCTCTGATACCAGGCGAACAGAAATTTGGAGCACCTGACCCCATTCTACTTTCATTTATTTTATATCCCTTCTCCCACTTTCTAAACAATAACAATCAACAGCTGATTTGCTATTAGAAAATTAATTTAAGTACAAACCTGGTACGGAGGATATGCAACTCTGTGCAACTCTGTCACCGCTACACCTGTCACATGACTGACGAAAAAGAACCTGTCGTAGGACTGATACAAAAGAACCTATCACAGGCGCAAATGAATCGTTTATATATAAACAAGTTTTGAGCAACAAGTTTTTTAGGTAACGGTTAGGGTTTATGTCCCGGGAATTCCCGCCCTTTTTTGAATCCCGCAATCCCAGGAATTTTATGCGGGATTTCCCGGGTTTTTTTTTAGTCTTTTACAGTAGCTAGTTTTATTGTTTTTATTGAAATTTTAGAAGATTTATTTAAATTTAAAGCATTGATTTTTTAAATTTATTTAAATAAAAATATTTAAAATTAAAAAATACGGTTTAAAATTTAATAAACTGAATTAAGCCAAATTGTTTTTGGATGCCAATTGAATTTGGTTTAGTTAAACCGAAAAATATTATATTAGCAATTACCAAATTTACAAACTAAAATACTTGTCCTTCGGGATTTTTTTTCTTCTTTAAGATGATGATATTTGTTCAAATAAAGCAATATTTATATAGTCTGTTTTAAACTATAAGATTCTCGGAAAGATTTTGCAACCTTGCCTATATGTTTTGCATGTGTACTGAAGTAAAATCGTACCGAAAATCTTATAGTGTAAACAAGCCTTATACAACATTTCAACATCATGATTTCAGTTCCAAATACCTCCAATAAACTAGGGATTAAAGTTAAACAATAGTCATTTTTTCGTATTTTCAATTAACATAAATATTTTGAGTTTCTTTTACTTCAAATAATTTCATTTAAAGTTCAATTGCTATTCCTTTATTTTAAATATATTTTTTAAATATTATTATTGAAATTTTTATATGCTAATTTAAAATGCAACTAAATATGAAAATTAAATAATTTCTTTTTAAGGAATTGTGGCATAAAAAATTTCTATTCAAGAAAACTAATTAAAGTTATAAAACTATTTAATATTTTAGTGTCTACTTTTATAAAACAATTTAGGCGAATTTGCCTAAAATTTCTGTGAAAAATGTTCACTTTTAAACTTTTTTATAAAACTAATTCTAGACGGATACTTCTGAAAATCTGCATAGAAAAAAACGAAATATCTAGAAATAGAAATTTTTGGATTTCATGTATAAGAAATATTTAAGCAAAAAATTGATTTTAGTTCTGACTATGAAACTGGTCCGGCACAAGTTTGCACCCATTAACAATTCCAATATATGCTGAAAAAAGTGTCTTTCACTTTTCTATATCAATTCGTTTAACAGCATAAACCGCGAAATTAATATTTAGTTAATATATTTTTTTTTTTTTAATTAGGACGGCCTTCCATATAAATATATTACATAAATACTAATTCACGATTTAAAATGTTAAACGAATTGATCTGGAAAAAATGGAAGACATGGATATTTAGCCCTCCTTTCAGAACATTTTCTCATGGATACAACCAAAAGATAAACTTTGTCGAACGGTGTTCAACCAAAAAGTAGTTTTTCAAGTACAATATATATCGAATTTATATATTTTCTAACGAGCGGGAATTCCCGAGATCCCGGGAAATTCCGAAAAAAATTCCGCTGTCCCGGGAAATGAAAAAGTCCGGGAAAAGAAAAACCCTAGTAACGAAGTAATTACTTTGGTCTTAGGAATGGCTTTTAACACCAAATTTACCAATTGGTAGATTACCATGAAATGTAAACGAAAATTAAAAAATTAAATTCTAGTCTACTCCCAAGCAGACTAGATTTGTGAAGTAATTGCATAAAAACCCTGTATTTCCCCCTATTAGTAATACATATTTTTTATTCATATGAGCCTTTGTATTTTTGCAGAAAGAGAAGAAAATGTAAGTGACCTTATCTCTTTCTTTTTGTTCTATATTAGATGATTGGGAAAAATTCCAAATTATTCCATATTAGTTTCGGACTATCGAAAAAAACTTGCAATATCATGGAATTTCTGGCCCCATTAAGTACCAATTTAGATTTAAATTTTTGTTATTTGCAATAAATTTTTACCACAAAGTCAATTCTTCAAATCTTATTTCTATCAGTTCATTCAGATACCTGATTTTTATGAAATTTTTAAATTATTTTCATTTGGTTTTTTATTACTAAAAGAAAATGGAAACAGAATTTCCAAAAAGTTACCTCAATTTGTGAACTTGATTTTAAAGAACAAAAAATTGCTTTCAAGCAATTTTTAATCCACTCGAATTTTGAATTTTTCGATATTAATTGAGTACTTTAAAGTAAAATTGTAAAAATACTTTAATAGGAATTTTAACGGACGATATTTCCAAGAATAAAAAGTTTTCTAAATTTCAAAAAGTACTTTAAAGGAAAATACAGTTCGGAATATTTCGATAAAAAAAAAACTATTTTTCCCAGACGTCTTAATATATAATTATATCTTATTTGATAAGTCCCCATATGCAAGGACATAAAACTTGAACCGAAAAATGGGTCATCTACTTGTGTCTAATTACATCAAATTAGATATAATTTGATACAGTTGGATCCGAGATTTGTCTATATCCAGGACATCAAATTATATCTAATTCGATATAAAAATATCCGATTTTATTGAATTTTGTGTGATAGTAGGTACACTTTTTATGCATGCCCGCTATTAAATTAACAATGTAATTTCAATAGTTTAAACAATTTTGCAGGCGCAAAGTTTATAAAATAAAATAAAAATTTATTTGAATGCTTTTGTCTTCTAAATCGTACGCATCATATTTTAATATGATTTTATATGCAAAAAAAATCACTTGAAAATTATTTGGCTACCCGATTAAAAAAAATGATATGGTGACATATGTATCTAATTTAATGAAATACAATAACTAATCAGATACAATTTAATCCGAAAAATGGTGAATACAATTGTATCTACGTGGATCAAATTGGATTTAATTACTTTAAATTATATACAATTTAATCCGTAATTTGACCAGATATTATTGTATTAAATAATATCTTAATATTTAAAATTTGATGCAATTAGGCCCAATTTGATAAAAATGTTCGTATTTCTGTTTTTATTAAATATTGTACTGAAAAACAATGGGGGATTCACGTAAAGTTTCGTGTGAACTAAGCAAATCTAGTAAGTTTGTGAGTCTACGTGAAACTGCATACATAAAAAGTATCTAAACATTAATCAGTACTTATACGAAAAAGAAAAATACATAAATTAAAAAATTTCTAAACAAAATGAAATTTCAAATAATTTTCCATAAATCATTACTGGATTTTTCACTAAAGGTGAGATTTTTCATTTTGAAAGTGAGAAAAGTTCAAATGAAGTTGTAACTTTTTGGGCTATTCATTTTAAAATAAGAAAAATGCATTAAAATAAAATTGACTTGAAACAGTTTTTTAACGAAAATAAATGTAGAGGCAGGAAATAATCGTTTAAAAATATTTGAAATTTGGAAATAATGTATCGTATGAATAAAAAAACTATAATTCACTAATAGGAGGAGTTATTTATTAGGCTTTTAAGTTATTATTACACAATTTTATAATTTTTTCGTTTTAATTTTCATTTATATTTTATGGTATCCTTCATAGAAAGAATTTACAAAATTCTAATTAAATTTTAATTAGAATTAAAATTTAACTTTGAATTTTTATTTTTAAAAAATTTTTAATTTAAGTTCTTTATTTATTACAATAACCTAGCATATAGGCCATAATTTTTCGGTGAAAGATAACAATTTACAAACGAGTATTTCAAACAAAAAAATTGCTGGGAATAAAATTTCAGTTTAAAAGAAAATGTAATTGCTTTTACAAATTCCATTGTTGGTGCCTACTGTTTTTTCTGTGTTCAAGCCTATGGATAAATTTGGTGCTACCTTATTCCTAAACCAAAATAATTATATCGAAGAATTGGCTAACTTTTATTAATATGACCCAAGATTCAATTTAAAAATAAAGGAATCTGTTGTTTCGATGTAAATTTTATAACATTTTAAAAGAAAATGAAATTCAATTTGAATTTACTAATATATTAGGAGTTCATTTGAAACAAGAACCCAGCAAAAACATGGTAATGACAGGTCATTACCATACGGATTACCAAGTAATAATAGGTCATTACCTTTTGCATTACTTTAAAATACAAAATAATAACTTACTGATAATAAGTTATAGAAGTACTTATATATTCTTGCAAAGTAATCACTTACAGGTAATTGATTAAATAAGTACTGATTTAGTCTTTTTTATATTAATATTTTATTTATTAAATTTTTTTCGAACATTTTTCCAATTGAATAGAAAATTTTTCGAGATAAAAAGTTATATTTCCAATATGACCAACTATTTCGCAATGTGGGGTAACCACTTATTTCCTAACTTCTAAGTAACCCTTATTCTATCTTTGTGAGTAACCACTTATTCTTTCACTATGGGTAACTCGTTATTCGCACTTTTTTTGTAAGCGAGAGGGTAATGACCACCCATGAATTTTTGGACATCGCGAACAAAAGTAATGTTGCGAGTAAATAGCCTGGTAAGTAGTGAAACCCTTTGTGTGCTACTTACTCGCTTAATTACTCGGTAATGTCTGTTTTTGCTGGGAATATACCATAGATTAAATCAATAGACTTGTTTTGTTGCTATACATATGTGGTACGAAATTCCAAAGTCTGACTGCGTATATTAGGGTGCGTACAGAGTGGCCGCTTTTTGCCGAGCCGAGCAGACTGACGCTTATTGCGAGAACCAATGCGAGAAAACTGGTACTATACAAATTAGTACAAATAAGCGTGAACAGGTCATAGTGGCGCCGAGCTGGTCAGAGCGCAAAGCTGATTGAATGCGAGAAAACAGTTCCAAAGCGTATTTCAGCGCCTAAAACATTGTTTATGTTATGTTAATAAAATAAAAATAAACAAAAAAATAAAAATAAACAAAAAAATAAACAAAAAAATAAAAATTCAAATAAATAATAAAAATTAAATAAAATTATAACAATTATAAAAAAATTAAAAAAAAACAAAAACAAAATTAAAAAAACGAGTAAAAAGGTTAAAGTCGGGCATGCCGACTATACAATACCCTACACCAGTCTGGTTAAAAGCCAACTTATGTTTGGATCCGAAATTCGAATGGGTTAAAATGGGACTTGTGTCAAAATTTTCTATAATGTGAGTCAGCGAACCAAATTTCATTAAAATATCTTAATATTTGCGACCTGCAGTTTGTAACCAAGCCAATTTTTGGGGGGACCCTTATATGGGCACTAGGTCTAAACATGGAGCGGTGTTAACCAAAATCAATAGGCTTCGTCTTTGGGCTGATATAGGTCGGTGTACCAAATTTCAACAAAATATCTTAATATTTGCGACCTGCAGCGTATAAACAATATAATTTTGAGGGGACCTTTATATGGGCACTAGGTCTAAACATGGACCGTTGTTCACCAAAATCAATAGGCTTCGTCCTTGGGCCAACATAGGTCTGTGTACCAAATTTCATCAAAATATCTTAATATTTGCGACCTGCTGCGTATAAACAATATAATTTTGGGGGACCCTTATATGGGCACTAGGTCTAAACATGGACCGCTGTTAACTAAAATCAATAGGCTTCTTCCTTGGGCTGATATGGGTCGGTGTACCAAATTTCATAAAAATATCTTAATATTTGCGACCTGCAGCGTATAAACAATATAATTTTGAGGGGACCATTATATGGGCACTAGGTCTAAACATGGACCCGTGTTAACCAAAATAAATAGGCTTCTTCCTTGGGCTGACATAGGTTGGTGTACCAAATTTAATCAAAATATCTTAATATTTGCGAACTGCAGCGTATAAACAATATAATTTTGGTAGGATCCTTATATGGGCACTAGGTCTAAACATGGACCGATGTTCACCAAAATCAATAGGCTTCGTCCTTGGGCTGATATGGGTCTGTGTACCAAATTTCATCAAAATATCTTAATATTTGCGACCTGCAGCGTATAAATAATATAATTTTGGGAAGACTCTTATATGGGCACTAGGTCTAAACATGGACCGATTTCAACCAAAATCAATAGGCGTCGTCCTTGGGCCGACATAAGTCGGTGTACCAAGTTTCATCAAAATATCTTAATATTTGCGACCTGTAGAGTGCGCACAAGAATGCATGGACAGACAGACAGACAGACAGACGGACATCGTTAAATCGAAATAAAAAAAAAATTCTGAGCCGATCGGTATACTATAAGGTGGGTCTAGGATCAATATTTTTTGGTGTTACAAACATCAGCACAAACTTATAATACCCTGACCACATAGTGGTGTAGGGTATAAAAATGTAATAAAAATTTCAAGAATAATTGAAGAAATGCGTTAATAAGTAAAATTTTAAAACTCAATGTTCACGAATGAACAACAAACCCAAATGCATACAAACATACATAAAACACAAATAATAGATAAAATATCAGCGCTGATTCTCGCATCCACTATGCACACCCAAACTTGTTTCTCGCATGAACAAGTTTTCGCAATAAGCGTCAGTCGGCTCGGCAACAAGCGGCCACTCTGTACGCACCCTTAGGTATTAACTCTGATTAAATACGACAACATATATAAAATGATATATTTAGATATTGGGTCATATAAAATTTGTTCGAAAGACGAAAATTATGTCTTATTATATATAGTGCCATACAAAGCAATATATAACGAGACATAATTGTATTAAATAATATAAAATAATGTATAACCCGTTTTACTCGGGTATGGAGTAATTAACTCTTAATTTGCAGATAACTAAATTTTATGTTGAACTATATAGTAATTTGTATGAAATTATATATAGAGTTATATGAAATTACAAGAATATATTTTTAGATACATACAGTGTTATATAAACTTATAATCGAACCATATATAATCATATCGGTCACTACATATATTTTGATTAGTTTTATATGGCTTATGTAGTTATATATGGAGTCAGATTTATGGATATGTAATAACATCAATTACCATACAAAAAAAATTGTTGAAGAAATAATATCAGATGTACAGTAGTCCCCGCTTAAATGCGCCTTCAAAAATGTAGACTTTTCTGCGCTTTTAAGCGAAGAATCATTTATCCGAAAATTCGGTTAAATGCGCAATAACGCATTTAGGAAAATATTATATGTACAAATGCGTATAAGCGCATTAATCGAAATTAGTGTTCGTTTGGTGAAAGTTTTTTTACACGATCTACTTACAAAAAACTGATTTCTTTTCTTTAAAGGAAACTTGTTTCTTAAAATTTTATATATTCCCGGGTAAAAATAGTTATATATTGTTATATATAATGTGATTGGGTTATATCTGACGGTGAATGGATTCACATTAAAGCACATATCATTATATACAAAAACATCTGATATTATTTTTTCAATGAATTTTTTGTACGGTAATTGATGTTATTACATATCCCCAAATCTGACTCCATATATAATTATATAAGCCATATAAAAATAAACAAATTATATGTACTGACCGATATGATTATATGGTTCGATACTAAGTTATATAACACTGTATGTATCGTCATACTAAAAATATATTCTTTTAATTTCATATAACTTTCTATATGATCTCGTACAAATTAATATAAATTAAGAGTTAATTTCTCCACAGCCAAATAATTTTCACGTGATTGTTTTGCATTTTAAATTAAATTAAAAAATGATGCAAACGATTTACATTAGATTTTTATTTTATGTTATAAAATTTGGGCCTTTAAAATTGTGCAAGCTATAGAAATTTCAATATCAATTTAAAGCCGGTATGCATAAAAAGTATACCTACTATTAGACAAAATTATATAAAATCAGATATTTTTATATCGAATTAGATGTAATTTGATGTCCTGGATATGGACAAATCTCGGATCAAACTGTAAATTATATCTAATTTGATATAATTAGACACAAGTAGATGACCCATTTTTCGGATCAAGTTGTATGTCGTTGTATATGGGGACTTATCAAATAAGATATAGCTATATACGACACCGTATTAAGATTTTTTACCCGGGTTTAGATAAAATATTTTTCTACCTCAAATTTGAGTTTTCCAACCATCATTCTCTTATTGCAGACAACTGCAATCTTTTTGGAACAACAAATAAAATTTAGCATGACAATGTCATCAGAATTTCTAACTAAATATATGAAAATATAGAAAGTCGGAAAACCTTATCCTGTAGTTTTTAAATGCAAAAATTAAAATATTTTTTTTAAAAATAGTAAAATTAAAAAACTCTATATAAAAAATATATAAAAATATAAAATGTCCGAAAAAACAATTTTTGCAAAAATTAAAATATTTTTTTAAGTTTTAGTTAAAAATAATTTTAGTTTTTAGGATATATTGTGTTTAACAAAAAAATTTTAAGTATTTTTATATAATATAATAAGTTTGTGCTGATGTTTGTAACACCAAAAAATATTGGACCTAGACCCACCTTATAGTATACCGATCGGCTCAGAATCACTTATTTCCATTTAACGATGTCCGTCCGTCTGTCTGTCCATGCACTCTTGCGCGCACTCTACAGGTCGCAAATATTAAGATATTTTGATGAAATTTGGTACACCGAATTACTTCGTCCCAATGTTAAGGTCTAGATCTAAACATTTATTGATTTTTGGTTAAAATCGGTCCATGTTCAGACCTAGTGCCCATATAAGGGTCCCCCTTGTTTACATGCTGCAGGTCGCAAATACGAAGATATTTCAAGGAAATATGGTACACATTTGTCCCAAGGACAAAGCCTATTGATTCTAGATAGGATCGGTTCATATTTGGACCTATCGCCCATATGGGCTATATTTCCGATTTTCTCTTCTTTTATCATTTTGTAGAAATTTTTGACACAAGTCCATTTTAACATTACTTGGCTTTTAACCAGACTGGTGTAGGGTATTATATAGTCGGCATGCCCGACTTTAACTTTTATACTCAGTACCATTGCAGCTGCACAATGTGTATGTATATTTTTATATCACATTCTTTGATAGTGTTCATTTGCGAGCTGTTTTTCATAGTGTCCCCACACAAATTTTCTCACATTAAAGTTTAAAGCAAAATTAAATTTTTGAATAAAATTCAAAAACTACAAATTTTATGTAGAGTTTAGTTATAGAAATAATATAAAAATAAAATTTAAAAAAATCTTAACCCGCTCGGGTCCGGCAGCATGTTAACGTTCGAACTTTAATTCCCAATATCTCCGTTAGGGGCTGCTGCAAAGCTATAAAAATAATAAAAATATTTCTTTGGCATACATATATATTTCCACGAAGTTTGGCCGGAAAATTCCCTGCCATTACAATTCAGGCATGTAAGGGTTAATCGATCAAAATAAAAATCCGAATAATTGACAACTCTAATATTTGTACCACTGGTTCAGTCCCATTTGCACCTGTCTCGGGACAGGTACTTTAAGACCGCTACTCTTTTCACTAGTCAGAGGACCGGTACTTTAACCAGTTGCGTTTTCACTGGTTACGGGGCAGGTCACCGGACAGGTACTTTCAGATCGGTCCTGTTTTCACTAGTCCTGGCACAGGTCCATGCAGACCGGTCCTGTTTTCACCGGTCACGAGACGGGTCACAGGGCAGGTTCCTTCAGACCGTTCACGGGACAGGTACTCTCACTACAACTGACCCCTGTTTTCCCACAGGGTATTTAAACGATATTTATAGATTTCATTATTTGAAGCGTTTTTAACACAAACAATATAGCTTTTAGGTAAATTGATTTCTTTTTCTAATTTGGATTTATAACAAAAAAAATTGCGTTTAGATTTTAATCTTTTTATAAAACAAAAACTTGACACTTTTTAAATTCAATGTCGTCTTCAACGAAAAAATTTATACGTAATTTCTGTCTACAGTATTACATAAGACCGTCGCCAACTTTTTTTTTGAGCAAATAACAGGCCGACATAGAGAAAAAAAATCCCCAAAAAATACTACTTTTATCAACTCTACTGACGTCGCACAGTGGCGCCTGTAGAACAAGTGTGGTTGCAAAAATCAAAAATTTCATGTGCCCCTAAAAAATATTGAATAAACCTCCCAGTATAGAAACGGTAATGACATATCATTATTTTTTGGACTACCAGTAATGGCACCCACTTACCTTCTGTATTATTTTAAAACATATAATAATGAGTTACTGATAATGACTTATTTTTATCATTATTTCAAATAGAAAATAATTTTTTAGATTTTTTTGAAAATTTTTTGAAATCTATTTTTAGACTCAATATTTTTTAAACACTGGTAAGGATATATGTAACCACATATTTTTTGATTTTTTGTATGTTGGCGAGAAAGCATACTTGTGTGCAGCAGGTCAATTGTGTTTTTATCTATTAAATATAACATGTCGATATAGCTCAAATGGTAGAGCTGTTGACTGGCAATCTGTAGACCCAGGTTCGATTCCCGCACCAGCAAATTTTATTTAAAAAAAAAAATACAATAAAAATATTTTTTTTTATATAATTTATTTTTTAGAAAATCTATTTTTAGACTCATTATTTTTGTCAGTACTGGTAAGCACATAGGTAACGATATATTTTTTGATTTTTCGTATGCTGGTGTGTAACGACAACTCATTATTTTTCGCGACATCGCAATATAAAGGTAATAAGAAATGTAATAACAAAAGTAACTAGTTACCATTACCAACCCAGTGTAGAAACGGTAATGACATATCATTATTTTTTGGACTACCAGTAGTGACACCCACTTACCTTCTGTATTATTTTAAAACATATAATAATGAGTTACTGATAATGACTTATTTTTATCATTATTTCAAATAGAAAATAATTTTTTATATTTTTTTGAAAATTTTTTGAAATCTATTTTTAGACTCAATATTTTTTAAACACTGGTAAGGATATATGTAACCACATATTTTTTGATTTTTTGTATGTTGGCGAGTAAGCTTACTTGTGTGCAGCAGGTCAATTGTGTTTTTATCTATTAAATATTACATGTCGATATAGCTCAAATGGTAGAGCTGTTGACTGGCAATCTGTAGACCCAGGTTCGATTCCCGCACCAGCAAATTTTATTAAAAAAAAAAATACAATAAAAATATTTTTTTTTATATAACCCGGGTAAAAATAGTTATATATGGTCATATATAATGTGATTGTGCTATGAATGGAGTCACATTAAGACACATATCAATATATACAACTACATCTGATATTATTTTTTGAACAAATTTTTTATATTGATACTAGTATATGTCCCCAAATCTTACTCCATATATAATTATATAAGCCATATGAAATTAATAAAAATATATGTAGTGATCGATATGATTATATATGGTTCCATGCAAAGTTACATAAAAATGTATGTGACGCCATACTAAAAATATTTTTTTGTAATTTTATATAATATATAGTTCAACATAAATTTTAGTTATCTGTAAATTAAGATTTAAATTAACATGGCTTCACATATAACCATATAAGGCTCCATAAACAAATTAAGTTATTTTTTTATATATAATTTCATATTAAAAAAGTTATGCGTACGTTTCCTAAGACAAAAGCATTCAAATGCATTTTTATAAAACACAACCAATTTTTGTAGGAAAATTTTTAAACATTGGGTTATGTTTTCTAAAATTTGGGCCTTTAAAATTGTTTAAAATTTCAATTGTCAACTTAATAGCTGTTAAGCATAACTTCCAGTCATAAAAAGCCTACCTACTATCTGGTTGAATTATATAAAGTCAGATATATTTATATGGCAGTATATATAATTTGATATCCTGGATATGGACAAATCTCGGATCAAATTGCACCAAATTATATCTAATTTGATATAATTAGACACATGTAGATGACCCATTTTTCGGATCAAATTGTGTGTGGTTGTATATGGGAACTTATCAGATAAGATATAATTATATAAGACACCATATTAAAATTTTTACCCGGGAATTTATTTTTTAGGAAATCTATTTTTAGACTCATTATTTTTGTCAGTAGTGGTAAGCACATAGGTAACGATATATTTTTTGATTTTTCGTATGCTGGTGTGTAACGACAACTCATTATTTTTCGCGACATCGCCATATAAAGGTAATAAGAAATGTAATAACAAAAGTAACTAGTTACCATTACCAAGTATGTAGTTACATAACCACATATCTGGTAATGATTTTCTACACTGGGAAGTATGTAGTTACTAGGGATGCCAATCGGGATTGATATTTAAAAATCCCGGGATTCGGGATTTTGTATGAAATCGGGATCCCGGGATTTTCGGGACTACGGAATTTTTCGGGATCCCGGGATTTCGGGATTTAAATTTTCCTTTATTTGTAAAAATTTTTATGTTATGTAACTAATTTTTTATAGAATAAAGCGTTTTATAATTATTTAATAGTTGTTAATAAATAATGTGGTACATTTTATGAATATTGAAACAACTCAGTCAGAAATTGACAGTGGTACAAAAAATCAAGTACTTGCATACCACTGGGTAACCGCGATGTTAAAAATAAATGACTGGCAGAACACTCATTTGGGACGCTTTGCCAGCGTTTGCAAAAATCGTTTTGCTAGTATTTGTTTTACAAAACATCACGGCAGGGCAAAAAAAAGATACATATGAACTTTTTTTAAATTTTATTTTGGAAAATATAATTCCAAACCACCTATTTATTGGTTTTGGCAGCGTTTTATTTTATTTATTTATTTTTATTTATTATTCAAATAAACCAACTGAGCCCTTAGGGCCATATATAGTTGGTAGACTAACAAAAACAGGTTATTTTATAATATTTCTTAAAACTATAGTCTTAAAAATTAATTAAATTTGTATATAAGAACATTTGAAAGAGACTACAAGATAAATAAAAAGTTAAAGATATTGTTTCTCCAGTACTTTTCCGGCTCTTTTTGAACTGCCGGTCCTTTTGTCTATTGACGTTATCATATTGGAAATGGGAAAGCAATTTTTGTCAATACTTGTACCACATGTTAAAATACCTTGCAATCGTTTTCCCTTTTTTTATTTCTGGTTGGGATAATATATGAAGGCCTGTAGTGTACTTAATACACTTGCGCCCAGTATTTTGTAAGCAGATTTTAAAACAGATTCGTTGCGATAACCTTGTCCACGAAATCGTGTAATTACAGCAACAGAGTTATTTGGTTATTGTTATCAAATGTTTTCATGGAAGAATTCAAACTTACAGTCCCAGCCAAAACTTACAGTCCCAGTTTCAGAAATCGAATTTCGCTTGGAAGAATAAATCGGTAAAATAACAAACTTAATTTTTCGCATGTATTACTCAAAAACTAAATATTGTTTACTAAAATTTCAAATTTTTCTGCAAAGTCTTTGCATAGTTTACTCGAATAATCTACTTAATTTATAATTTTACCAATATCTTGGCATCAATTTCTTGTCAATATGAGAAAATTCAAGAAAAAGCGTAGGTAATCTAAAATTGCTCACTTTGTTTATTTGCGTTTATATTAATATTAAAAAATAAGAAAATCCCGGGATTTTTGAGAAATAATCCCGGGATTCGGGATTTTGCCAATCCCGAAAATCCTGGGATTTCCCGTTTGGCATCCCTAGTAGTTACATAACCACATATCTGGTAATGATTTTCTACACTGGGCTATTTTACAGGAAATTGTCCAGCGATTTCAAATATGCTACTCTTATTACAATCAGATTTTTGGTTCAGAAGATACACTCAGGGAATTATGTAGGTAAAATCAACTGCAAATGACAGTTAAAATAACTGCATTTGCACTTAAAAAGGTGTAGACTACATTTGCAGTTAAATTAACTGCAATATGAAGTAATTTTTAACTGTTAAAAATCAACTGACAAATGTAGTAAAAACAACTACAAATGCAATTGAAACAACATACATGCAAATTATTGTAAAACTGTACAAACAACTTGCAAATGTAGTTAAAAAAACATAAATAAAAAATTTTTTTTTAAATTATTAATTTAATAAAAAACACAAATTTATGTAAACACTATTAACTTAATTTTATTCTATAAAAAATTTAAAATTGAAAAATCAAAATTTACACTTAATGTCACTTTTTTTTCACTATTAAGATATTGTTGTACATATCCGTCTGTGAGGGATGAAATATGCTGTTGTTTGGCTTCCTTTTTTTTTCTCCAGGTAGAAAGGGATGAGAATATAAAAGAACTGAAAGAAAATAAATACATAATTTTTTTAACATTCCCCGTAAATAAATTTATATTAGCTGTGTTTGTGCGGCAAGCTATCAACGTTGGCTTATGTCGTTCCCATATAAATTTGACATTAGAAACTTTGAGAGTTAACACTAAACGTTGGCTAATGTCAAATTTATATGGGAATGACATAAGCCAACATTGATAGCTTGCCTCACAAACACAGCTATTATAAAACTTACCTTATTATTTTAGTAATTTAATAAAAAATACATACATTTTCCGTATTACGCGTGCTCACTCTTTGGCGTTGTTTTATGACTAAGACAAGAGAAAACATGTTATACTCATATTCTTTCACTAGAAATTTCTAAACAAGTGATTCATACACATACTTCTGTTTGCTTCGTGTGTGTGCATACACACTTGAAAATTTAAGTATTTGTAAATAAAATTCAAAATAACTGCATAAAATAAATGTTACTACAATGTAGTAATTTTTGTAGTTTGTTTAAAAAAATAACTGTCAAAAACATTGAAAAATTTTGTTCTAAGTAAATTAACTACAATTGTAGTTAAAATAACTACAACCGCATTACTACATAAATAACTGTCATGTAGTAACTGCAGAACTCTTCTGAGTGTATAGCCTGCAAAGTTGACTGATTTTCAGTGTTCAAATAAAACAGGTAATTTGGTCCGCTTTCAGATACAGTATCTCGAAAACCAGGTAACGGATCATCATTCTTTTTGATTCTATTGATACATCTATTTATTAAGAAAAGAATAAAAAATATTGTACTGTTTGCTTTGTGTTTGTCCAGGTAAATCGATATTTACCAACTATCCATTTTTTCAATATTTCTCAACTTTGATTGAAAATAAAAAAAAAAACTATAAATTTCTATACTTGCCATATTTCCAAAATAAGTTCTTTGATTAATCCTTTACCTAAAGCAAAAACATCCAGCTGCCCGTCCTTGCCCCATTTTTGCTAGAGGTTATTCGGACACGTGCATGATATCAAAATTACATAACTTGACCTAAGCCCATATGTATACAGGTAATAGGTAGATTAGACTAGATTAGAAAACAATCATAATCTGGGGATTAGTCTACCACTGAAAGTTGGCGAGACAAGTAATATTAAGACACTTCAAACATGGCGTTGAACAACTTTAAATTATTTGACCTGTTTAAGAAGTCAACCACAGCAAAAAATTTCGTGGAAGCTGCCTTCGAGGAACTTAATAGTTTATACAGAGAAAATATAAAAAATAAACTTTCCATGATGTATGCCAAATACCATCCTGCATACATTGACAAAAGATGAACCAAGCACATCAACCGGACGTGCAAGAGGTATGCCAAGAAAAAAATGGAGGAGATTTGACCACGGAACATTTATCGGAAGCGCTGTCTATTAGATATACAAAGGATGATGAAAAAGTAAGGTCGCAGATTACAAAATCTGTTGAAAATGCAAGCCCTCTGCGACTAAAAAGGATTAAGGAAAGAATTCCCACGCCCCCAAACGAAAACCTTAGAAAGTACAATCTCCGAAAAATTCGGTTGGAATTAGGTTGCCACAACCTCGATTCGGTTGTCGCAAACTCAGTTCGGTTGTCACAACCTCAATTCGGTTGTCATAATCAAATTCGGTTGTCACAACTTCCATTCTATTGCGACAACCGATTTAACGAGGTTGTGACAACCGAGTTGGTATAAGTTCGGTTGTAGAAACCGAATTGTATTCAATAGGTAATTCGGCTGTGGTAACCGAATAATTTTTGGAATGGGGTTGTCGCAACCTCAATATGAATTTTGTTGAATTTACATATTTTAAACTTCAAATATAAAAAATTAAAATATAAAATAATAACGGACAATAAATAAAAAAATACCATAAAAAGGCAAAACAAAATGTTTTCGCAATAAAATTATTTCAAGAAAGGTTTGTATGAGTGCAAAAACTATAGGGCGAGTATTAATAACTATTTCTTTCTATCAAAATATCCCAAAATTAGCGAAGATTGAAGCCAAACGGTGAATAAGGCAAACTAAATATTTTGGTTCTACAGTAGCTATTGGCCATAAATACCAGAGAAGCAATGTTGATTTTAAATGGGGACATTAAACGAAGATCTAATTTCGAGAATTGACGAAAATACCAATTATTTCTGTGAAGGCTTTTAAGCCTGCCCTTGAATCATATTCCTGTACTGTGATTAAATTTAATGATTAGCTGAAAGTTCTACTGCTCACATACAATGACGGTATTACCATAGGATTCGAAGTGGTAGTGATGTACTAAGGTTAGAAAAACTATTTAAAATTCTATAACAAATATATGTATTTATTGTGATAACACAGGCTTAATTCACAGGATGTCCTTGTTGCAAGGGTAAGGATGGCGCCTTTGTATTAGAGTTGTTTGGTGAGATGATAATCAATGAATGGTGTTTCTTAAAATTCTGGCAAAAGTAAAAACTAGTATCCATATAAAACTCAAATTAGAAATTGAATTTTTGTAGCCCTGTTTAAGGAAAAGGTAGATCCTTTCATGTAAATATCCTTCTAGAGTAATTTCCAGTAAAGGATACTCATTTATTAATAATTTATTGAAGGGGTTACTTATTTGAAATCCTTCGGAAAAAGGGTTAGTTTTTCAGTAAACTTTCGATGAAATGGTATCGATTTGTAGAGACCGCGTTTTTGTTAATTGGTGGTATAGTTAATATAAACTACCCAGGTAGAAAATTACAAAGGGGCCAGCACTGGCAAAGCACCGAAATGGGTGGTATGAGTGCTTGTTAACAGCGCTTTCCTAACGCCCAAATGATAACACCGTTCCACGGTGGTGCCAATGCTTTACCAAGCCCTGGGAAAGCACCCATAAACATAAAAAGCAAATGCTTTGCCAAAGCGCAAATAAAAAATTAAAGTGCTTTCCTGACACCCAAATGATAACACCGATCTATTTAATGCTTTGCAAAGTATTGAGATAGCACCAAGAAACATAAAAATAAAGTGTTTTCCCTGCCACCAAATTATGAGCCCTCATCACTGAAGAATTTTAAATTACTCTAAAAATAGACGATTCTTGGAGTTATTGTATTGTGGAGTCAAAAATTATTTAAATATTCACTCTTTTGGAGTTTCTTTTTCAAAAACAAAATAATGTTATAGGAAAACAAGCGCTGGGAATTCACCCTTTTAAAGCGTTGAGAAGGCGTCCAAATTTAATGCTTTGCCAGTACTTCTTTTTGTAAGACCGCGGTCTACTTGCGCTTTGCCAGTGCTTCTTTTTTGTTACCACACATAATTTCCACCTGGGTAACTTCGACTTTAAAATTAAATTTTATGTTCTGAATAGACCCTGATTGACCATATATAATTATTTTTGTCCTCATTATTTTATGCCTTTTTTGTAACTGATAAGATAATGACTACCCATGACTTTTGGGATATCGCGAACAAATGTAATTAGCAAGTAAATAGACTGGTAAGTAGTTAAAACCCGGTTTTTTCTGGGAACATATGTCCATCATCAAACCTTCCAATACCAAATACACACAAAATACACGGTACACGGAGAAACGGTACTTATTTTACTACTATTTCGAAAAATTCTACTTTATTAATACTCTTTAAAAAAAATTACATCATTTAGGCGGGAAACTTTTTATTAAAATTGCCAGAGTAGATTAGTAATATCCAGTTTTATAGTGAGTAATTACTTTCTTTTTCAATAATAGTATACTTAAATATTTAAGTCAACTTTTTAAATAATTTTTAATCTGGGAGGTGTTTGGATAACCATTTCAATAGTTATTGATGCTCAAAACAGTTTAAAATTTTAAAATCTATGGAAAAAGTTTATCTAAGTGTTCATTATAACAAAAGGATAGAAGTATTAACTACATAGCCTTTCTTTCAAAGAAAGAGTAATTTATTCTTTCCTTAATACCTACCTGTTTCTTCTTATTTTAAGACGTTTTCATTTAAAAAGCAGAAGTTATTTTGCTATCCCAGCCAGCAATTTCGGAGCGCTCATAAATGAGATTCTTAAATGGCTCATAGAAATGAATATTGTTTTTTTTTTTTGAAAACACTCTTTTTTTGGTAGAAAATATGAACCCTCAGAAAACAATCCAAAAAGTTGTCTCTATAATCTAAAAAGCTGTCTCAAAATAAGGTTTCATTTTCGGACTCAAAAAAGATTCCAAAATTATTTAAATTTATGAGGAAAATTTCGATTTTATTCGTTCTTTTTTCTGAGTACACAGGGGGCTCTTTCAGACGGACCACTTTCATAGGAAAAAGTGAAAAAATGTTTATGTTTTTGGAGCTCATTTCTGAGTCATTAATGATCATCTTTGTTTGCTAGGATATACTTTTTTGTAAGAAAGAGTTATGTTTTAAAAGACTATTTTTTTCTTCACATATTCCAAAGACATTTTCATTTCAGCAGAAATTGATTTTTTATTTATTTTTATTTTAAAATCATTTCGTCGATATACCGAAATATTCACATTCCGTATTTTATCAATCGTGTTTTATTGCGGCATAATATTTGTAAAAAGAAAAACAAATTTACAAGAAATTAATCAGCTGTTTAAAACTTGACCGTCAAGTTTTCCCAAAACTTGAAAGCAAAAATTGATATCAAGTTGCTGTTCAATTTTTAAAATGTGAGTGTGTTCGTAACAAAATGTGAGTGTATTGAAACTTGAAAGGCAAAAATTGATCGTGTAACCCCTATGTTACAGTGAGGTTACATGATCAAGATTTTGCTTTCAAGTTGATAACACATACTGCTTGTCAAATTCAGTTGAACTTGAAGCTGTGACGTAGGCTGCATGCAACTTGATAGCCAATTTTGTTTTCAAGATGCCGTCGTCAAGGAAAGAACTAAAATTGCTCGCCTCTGTGGGCTGTTTCCGCACTGTAGGCTGTTCGAAAAGACTTTATTTTTTTCTTCACATCTTCCACAGACATTTTCATGTCAGCAGAAATTGGTTTTTTTATTTATTTTTATTTTTAAATCATTTCGTCGATATACCGAAATATTCACATTCCGTATTTTATCAATCGTGTTTTATTGCGGCACAATATTTGTAAAAAGAAAAACAAATTTACAAGAAATTTGATCAGCTGTTTAAAACTTGACCGTCAAGTTTTCTCAAAAGAAGGGGAAAGTGTTTAGTTTTTTATTATTTGTAGATAAAAATTAATGTTTGATAAAATTTTGTGTTGTTCGAAGCAAAATCTATGATATTTCTTATCTATGAAATGGCCAAGAGTTCCCCACCACTTTGCAATTGATATCATTTTGACGTTTCACTGAAATGGTTTTGCATTTCATATCATATAATTTATTGCATTTGAAGTAGTGTTTCCAATTCGGTTAATCGATTAACCGATTCCTCGATTAATCGCTTCTATTTCGGTTAATGTCGAAACAAATAATTTAAAACTCAAATAATTATTCGACCCGAATAATCGGTTAAAATAGATCGATTAACCGGTAACATTTTTAATATTGAATTTTCCCTTTATTATTTCCCAAAACTTCATCATTTTCATAACTTTGGCTAAAAAATTGCAAGAAACGCTTGGAAAAAACAAATACTAACTAAAATACGATTCTTTTAATATCTACTGAAAGAGGTCTTTAAACTTTTAGATACCATATTTTGAGCAACTCCACGCAAGTGGACATTGCTCCAGCGAGACACGTGAGGAGTTTTAAGAGACTCCTAAAATGGATTTGTTTTACATTATCGCAATTAATTTTTAATAAAATTTTTTAACAAAATATCGAAGTTTCTGTTTATAAAAGAAAGCTTTATAAAAACATCGCGAAAGGCCAAAATAAAGGTCAAAACACACTACGTTTCTGGCTGGAGAAGGCTTTAGGAAAGACAAGCTGTGTTTGTGCGGAAAACTATCAACATGGGCTTATGTAATTCCCACATTATTTTGACATCAGCCAACGTTTAGCGTTATTAACCTCTAAACGTTACTAATGCCAAATTTGTACGGGAATGACATAAGCCAACGTTGATAGTTTGCCGCACAAACACAGCTACAATAGAAAATTTCTGATTTCTGGTTTAATTCTTTTAAAAAGTAAAACTAATTTCAAAAGTGAGAGCAGGTTTTTAGCCTCTGGTTCGATGTTTTTTACTCATATTCTGTTTATGAATTTTTACTTTGAATCAATTAAGTTTCGCTCGAATTGGTCCATTAAAACTTTTCATTAAATTGCTGCAGTTTTATGAAAAATTTCTTATTATTTATTGAAACTTTCATACACCCAATGAAGCAGTTTTATTAAAAAGAGCTCCATAAAAGTGATGAAGGTTTTTCGTAAAATTTAAGATCTTTTCGATTCACTTTGTGAAGAAAACTTCATTAGTTTAGTGAAAATTTTCATTGATATTTCATTGATTTCATTGCAGAGTAAATTGGTCTTTTCAAATACAGCTAACAAATTTTTATATGGATGGCTCAATCTAAAATGGCTCTTAATAAAATTTGGGAAACTTTGGATATAAATTTTTTAAATGCAATATTATATTTTATTGTTGGCAGTATTGATTAAAATTAATTAATTATCCATATGTAACAGTTTCGGGTCTCCTGTTCTTAACTTACCAATAATTGCCAAAAAAAATCTGCTAGTTTCAACAGTTTTTTCTGCCACTTTTAACTAATTTTTAGTTGTTTAAGCAAAGCTTGTACAGACCTAATTGAGTATGAATAAGAAATGTTTCAGTTTCAATAATTTCAGATTCCGAAGCCTTTTAACCTTCCCAGGAAAATTATTTACAATCGGTTGCCAACCACACAAGTTCTGCCATTTGTTTTACTAGAACCGATGCCATGGAACTGGTTCACGAACCCGTACCACGGATCTCATATATAAGGTATAACTGACGGAGAAGCAGTAGTTGTATTCATTATATCATTCGCAGAAACAGGTGCTATATTATTGTTTTCACCTACTGCACCACTATGAGATGTTATCAATGAAGTAGCATTGTCAACTATGGGCATGATTGTGTGTGGTTGGCCCCCACTTCCCGTTGCAGTATTTGATGATGATGACGATAAACTAATATTTAGTTGAATCACCGAATTATTATTAGCATTTTCAATGGAAGCTCCCGACAATGATAGTATTATCATTTGTCGGGAGCATTTTAGTATTAGTTCCATAACTTTTGCCAGAGCAACCATTTTCATTTTGGGGGCTATAGAAGCGGTTGATTTTGGAACAATTTCAAACAAAAATCGATGTTAGAATTAATAGTGGAAGGCAATTCAAAGGAAAAGTAGTTATTCTACAACCGATTCTTTGAAACAGAAAATATTCTTGGAGAATATGAAAGCTTTTTTAAATAAACGACTTGTTTATATGTTTTGTGTTTTTGTTGGTAAAAAATTAAGGAAATACATTAAGTTTTGCATTAAACGATAAATCGATTAATCGCCAATTTTCTCGATTAACCGACCCGAATAACCGGTTAATTAATTTTAGTGGTTTTTCGAATAATGCATTGACCGGTTAACCGCCTATGTCGAATAATTGGAAACACTAATTTGAAGACACCGGGTCAGCGATATCATGATATTGCAATAAAATTGAAATTGATTGTCTTCACTTGAGATGAGAGCATTTTGATAATTGCTTGCTATCATTTGATTGCATGTCAAGACACTAGGTAACACAGTAGGCAATGGTAGCATTCAGCAGAGAAACCTTAAACTGATACTGATGACTTGTAGCGCTTTGTGATGAGTAACTCTGCTGAACGATGTTTTCTTTGTTTTGTTTTTAAATACAATTTTTCTATATTTTTCTTCGGTTTCTTTAAAGTTTTGTTTTTGAATTATATTGGTATGTATTTATTTGTCATTCTTACAAAAAAAAAAATATTTTTAAAATCAACAACAACAAATGTATCACTAATTGATCAAAAGTAGCAACCATTTTTACGCTACCAAAATATGACAGCGCTACCTGAGCGCTCAGACTGAGAAATTAGTGATCAGGTCGTTCAGCAGATAATTGTACAACTGTTGTAGAACTGTTGACTAATTAAAGTGTATCTGCCGAACGCACCCAATAAGTTTTCATCATCTAGTGCTTCCTGATTGCCACTTCTCCCAGGAGCATATGGTCATAGTACACTATAGTAGCCCCACTCATTAAAAAATTGAGAGCTTGTCCCTATCTCATGTAGTTGTAGTGGTATTAAGAACCATATGTACAAGTAAAATTACAAACACTACTTAATTTTTTCAAATGACAGAAAATGAGTAAAGCTACTATATTATACTATGCATATGGTAATGTCAAGTAAAACTGATGATGGATGGGAGGCACGAATTTTTGAATTTTTCTTATATCTTGCATTTTTTGATACGGTATTAGTCTGGTTTTGGGGGTTTTTTCGGTATATAATTCTCAGGTTTAAAAAAAAGTTTCGGAATCCATATCATTTGGTTTCAGATCAACCGTTTCATATGTTTCATATGTGATCTAAGTGCACTTCATTGCTTAGATAATTGTGGCATGCCTTTACTTTGCAGACTGCAATAATTCTATAGTGAGATGTTGCGATTTCTCAAGCAGGAAAGCGCTGAAGAGCAATTACATAAGAAGAATTATGAGTTTTCTATGCCATTGTGTAATAATATAATTTTTGATAAAAATGTCGCTTAGATCAGTCTGGCTTCAACGTCGTCAATTAATTCGTAACAAAAGAAATCGTACGTGAATTAATTCATTGAATTTTTATTACAAAAACTGAAAGAATTAATTCTTCAAAGCTCTGATAAACCGAAGCTAGGCGCTCATTCGGCGGCGGCTCGACTCCCAAAAATGAGGTCGGCGGCGGCAATCAATCGGCTTCAAGTCACTGAACTTGTATCACAGATAAAAGAACTGTCAGTGCAAGTTTCTTTTGTTCCCTTGAAAAATATAAAGTTATAAAATTTATGAAATTTCGTTTTTAATTCTGACTAAATTGGTAGCCAAAGAAGAAACCGATAAGTTGTGCACCAAAATCCAAAAGTGTGTCTGCCATAAAAAGACAAAAACAAAGAGAGTGCGTTGTGTGATTTTGTAAAACTAAAAAAATTAAGACCATGGCCAACATAACGGTTGGACAAATAATTATGGATGCACAAAGAATGTCAGGTCGTGTCAAAGAGTTAGACGCCCTAAGCAGTGCTTTACTAGTCGAGGCCGAGGGTAATAATCGGTTCGTAGAAAGTCTACGTCAATTTCAAGACGATATGGATTCGTTAAATCGCATAGCCAATAATAAATCCAACGTTGATATGGTCAATCGTATACAGCAACAAAATGCCAATAGTTCCGAGATCCTTAAGGAAAATCGTGAACTTAAGGTTTGCATTGAGGACTACGAAAGAGCCATGGAGTTGATAATGCAAAAATATAGAGAACATACCAACAGTAAAGTGCTTGAAAGTAAATTAAACTTTAAGGAAGTCTACAATGAAAAACTATGGAAAATTATACGAGAACAAAGAGAAAAAATCAATGAAATGGCTGCCGTAATGCAAAAGGCGGCCAGTATCGATGATGATTGCGATTTGGAGTTGATAACACGCTTGCGTTCAGAAAATAAAACCTTACGAGAACTGCTGCAAATTTCCAAACAATTTGGGACACACCAAAGACCAATACGTTTCAATGAACATTTGCAAGAGGAAAAAGGTATTCAGACAGATTATTTGGCGGCTGAGGACTCAGCCGACGAACTATCATTGTCGGGAGCTTCCATTGAAAATGCTAATAATAATTCGGTGATTCAACTAAATATTAGTTTATCGTCATCATCATCAAATACTGCAACGGGAAGTGGGGGCCAACCACACACAGTCATGCCCATAGTTGACAATGCTACTTCATTGATAACATCTCATAGTGGTGCAGTAGGTGAAAACAATAATATAGCACCTGTTTCTGCGAATGATATAATGAATATTGCTACAACTACTGCCTCAACAGTTTCTTCTGCTGGAATAGATACTCTTACAGCTGCTGCTACCGCTACAATCGATGAGAATAATATTGTGTCATCAACAACAGTCGATGTGAATAATTTCAATGCTTCTTCTGGTATAGAGGCTGCATCTATTACCACCTCAACAACAACGACAAATAATATTAATCCCACTACACCAGCAACAACCAATAACGTTAGTTCAACTGCCACAGCAACATGATATTGTATATCATCGAATTAATAAGAAAAAACAAATATCTTCGAAATTAAGTTTATTACTCGTTCTATTGTTTCATTTTTCGTTTTACAAGCAATCTAACATTTTTAGTATTTAATCATTTCCAATCTTTTCATACCACACATGTATTTTATATGATCTACACACTTATAACTAACATTTTGTAAACTGAATTTAAAATATTAATTAGATAACATTTCACCCCCACTAAATTATTAAATGCTTGTAATCAGAGCTTAGAAAAATACGTTATTTCTCTTTCTCTCTGTGGAATCTCGACAAAACTTAAATACGCATATTTCTGTCTAATCCTCACATTTCCACACTTTATACGCTTAAACATTGATATTTTTTCATGCAAAAAACTAAATTTTAAAAAGAAAGAAAATTGTAACGTTTTTATACAAAAAAATTCTAAAAATCGTAAGTGTTTCTTACCTCCTGTTTTTGAAGTGTATTGTCAAAAGTCCACATATTTTATGAATACTCTTTTAGAATACATTAAATTTTCTGTTATTAATTTAATTTGTGTTCATTCAAAATTTAAAAGCTTCACATTGCTCAATTAAAGAAAGAAGAATTGTTGAATTGAACATATGAAAAATTTATACAAAGTGCTTGCCTTCACCGGTAATCAAACTGGCAATTCTCAGGCGGTGAATCGTAGCATCACCTCAACGAGATACATCGCGGTCGGCACAGCGATGAGTGTGGCTATAGCTTATAAATGTTGTAAGTTTGATGTAAAATAGTAAAGCTTTAAAACAGTTTCTTATAATTTCGTTCCATTTTAAACGAAACGCAATACTTAATATTATGCAATCAAATATTTTTTTAATATTTTCAAAACATCCAATTTTCACAATATTGCACTTTGCGCTAAAAATTACATTTAAGAAAAAAGTTAAAGGTATTTTCAAAAAACAAAATTATTTTTTTTTCTACAACAAAAGTGCAGAGAAGATGTTTTATATTCTGAAAACACTGACCTTTTTTCTGATCATACTGATCAATAAAGACGCTATCGAAAAACGTTCTTAGTTGAAGATTCCTAAATTTTTTTCTATCGAAAAGATTTACATTTTAAGACATTCTTGAAATAGAATTCTTATATACACCCAGCAAAATATTGGTAATGACAGCTCATTGCTGTCTGCATTACCAATAATGATATATCATTACCTTTTGCATTATTTTGTAATATACAATAATGACTTCCTAATAACGGGCTATTGTAGTCATTGCTTTTAAATATAAAATAATGACTTACTCGCAATAGTTTAAATAAGTACTTTTTACAAAGTTAAATTTTATACATTTATATTTATTACATGTAAATATGTTTTGTGTTAAAATTTTTATGACGAGTTCTAAAATAACACTCTAGCAAAAACTTTAAAATCTCTGAATGTATTTCCTGAAGCTAATAGTATTTGTGTAACTCCTTATTTTTAAGAATCAAGGAAGCAGTCGGATAACCACTTCTAATTCAACTTTTTGCAGGCATGTTTGTAACCACTTATTATTCAGAATCTCATAACTACTTATTATTTTTTCGTAAGCGAGCGGGTAAGCGTGACTACTTATAAAAACGACCACGCCAAACAAAAATAATGAGTTTAGACGCCAAAAAATAAGTTGTGTGGAGCTATGAGTTTTTATTATATAACCACTTATTTGGTAATGAAAGATTTTGCTGGGGCAGCCATGTCCATATAAATAGGACACATCGTAGTGAGTTTTTATTTTCCCGTTTACATCTAAAAGTAATGAACAATTGAAAATGATTGACAATATAATAATTTCAAGTCAAGTAGTCTCTGATAAAATAAACAAATTACATTTACACCATTTCCATTATTAGACACATGAAAAGGACATTTTGTCAAAAGTGCATAATTTCAATTTTTTGCGCTCACTTTTATTTAATTTTTCTTTATTTTGATTCGTATTAAATTAGTTTTTAATAATTAATTTAATTACGGTGGGTCTCTTCACCCAAAAATTTGTTGTTGTTTTGTGGACATTTTTTTGACATTTTATTTTGTTTTTAGTTAAGTTAAAGTTAAACCTACAGTATGAGACCCACCGTTAATATTTAAGCATCCCTACATACAAAAAAAAAGAGACTACAGGTAATGTTGCCTAAGATTTATAGGGTGATATCTAGGGAATTCAATTAATCGGCTTTTTATTTTAATCGATTAATCGTGCAAATAATTATTCGGCTTTTTTTCTTAACCGGTTAATAGAACAAAATTTTTAAATTAATCGATTAATCGAAAAAAATTTCTGTAAAATATACAAACACTTATTGTATTTTTAATAATTTTATTTAAAAAAAGGAACAAAAATGATTTTAGTAACTCTTCTGAAATTCATAAAAATAAAAAATATAATAATTGAGATCAGATTTTGTCAATATTTTTGTTTTTTCTATTTCCTTTATCACATAATCAAATTTTATCCAAATCGGGTAGAACCATACAGCAATGAGTTAAGGAGTTAGAGAAGAATATAACGCCTCGTACATTAATTTGTATCTATTCGTATGTAAAGTATTATAATTCTAATTATTAATTACAACACTCATAAAAAAAAGTTAGTACAAAAGTCTGTTAAACGCGTTCTAATTCAGTTGAACTAATTTTTCCTGTTGTTTTCGTTTAAATCCGTTGTTTAGCTAAAGTTGTTAGTTATCCAATTTCACCACAAAAACATATTTCTGCTGTACTTGAATTAATTTTTCCTCCTGATATTTAGCTATTTTTTTTTAAATGATTTTGATAATGTAACAGCTAATATAGATATATTTGTTGGCAAATTTTTTAATATTTGTGTTTTCAAAAGAAAATGATAGGGGCGCTCGTGTATAGTGATTGATGCTCAAGTGTGTATAGGTGAGTTTGCCGACCTATACAAATTAGAAAATTTCTAGTAAGTGTATTTTAATGTGTGTGATGATTCATCACTGATGACGCTTACCAACACAAGTAAAAATAATATGGCGCTTGTTAAGATAGTTCTAGTAAATAAAATATGATAAGAGCATGTTTTCTCTTGTTTCTGTTAGTCAGCAAAGGAACGCAAAAGAAAACGGAGGTATACTGGACATTAACATTTCGCAGTTGAAATTGTTTTAAAAAAATAAAATAATAGAGGTTTGTTTTATAATATAAACTATATTTATTTATGGGAATGCTATTAAATATGTTATTGTTTTTCTTTTATTTCAGCCCTTTAACATTTTCATCTAAATTCTACCCGCAGGTAGATGAAAAAAAGGAACCAAATAACACAACTTCCGCTGGCATACATATTGTCAAGAAAATAAAAGTGATATTTAATGCAAATAGTGTTTTTGGATTGTGTAATTTATTCGAAAATAAAATTAACAATATTTACATTAATTTGTTTTTATTCAATTAATAACAAAAAGTGATTGTAATTTTAGCAGCATGTTTTGCAGATTTCAACTGACCCACTTTCATTTCTATTAAACGAAATTTATTCTAAATTTTTGAATGTTAACTGAAATTTTTACCTGTTTATAACCAACTAAAATTTAGCAGAAAACATGTGCCCCCTTTCAACTGAGTAATTTTCGTTTCCACTTAACAACATTTCTTATAAATTATTGTATTTGAACTAACTTTTTAGCAGACCATGATTCTCAATATCATGGCGCAAATTCAGGTACTATTTCGTGTTATTTTAGCAGAATTTTTAACTATTTGTACGGGCTCTTTTTTATGAGTGAAGAATTATTAATGCTTTCGTTTAATACCAAAGTTTCAAAAAGTCGTAAAAAAATAATTAAAAATTTGATCATTCGAAAATAGATATCACTACTAGATCAGTCACAACAACACAGATAATTTTTTGTTGTTTCTTTGGGATTTAAGATGTTTATTAACGCTCCTACATGAAAGAAATTCTCATTGAGTTGAAGCTAACAAATATTTATAAAAATTCTAAATGGACCTACCTTGATTGTTTCTTTAGACCAGCATGAAATCCGGATAGATAAAAGTGTACAGCAAATTATTTTTGACAAGTTGTTATATAAGTTTTGAGATTTTAGCATAAGAAATATAAATGAGTGTTATTTTTGTTCGGTTTACGATCAAATATGACAAATTCGACATAAAAATAACACTCATTGTAACAATGGTAGCATTCGGCAGAGAAACCTTAAACTGATACCGGTGACTTGTAGCGCTTTGTGATTACTTACTCTGCTGAACGATGTTTTCTTTTATTTTTAAATACATTTTTTCTATATTTTCCTTTAATTTTTTAAATTTTTTGTTTTTGAATTATATTTGTATGTTTTTATTTGTCAATCATACAAAACAAAAATTTTTAAAATCAACAACAACAAAAGTATCACTTTTTGATCAAAATAGCAAATATTTTTTACGCTACCAAAATATGACAGCGCTCAGATTGAGCGGTTAGTGATCAGGTCGTTCAGCAGATAGTTGCACAACTGTTGACTGTCAAACTGTATCTGCCGAACGCACCCAATGTTCAGATCAACTAAAAATCTACGGTAAAACAATATAAATTTAAAAAAAAATTTTGTAATTGTATGAGGGTATTTGTAGTTGATCTTTTAATTGGTAAATGAATGTTTTTTGTTAGATTTCAGATCATACAAATAAATTACAGAGAATAAAAATTTTCGTTTCCCGCTACAGACTCATCCTCAGTATCCATGCCTTTATGGGTTAATAATTGATAATTATTATTATTCTTTATTTCAGTCTATGGATACAATATTATCCTTACAGACTAGCAACTTATATCTAAAACTATTTATAAAAATTTATTTAAAAGAGTTTTAAACTTAAAATTAGAAATACTTAAATCTAAATTTTCACAAAGATTATTGAATAACCTCATTGACTTAGTAATTGGTTCATTCAAAGCATAATCAGTTCTATGAATATCTACATGGAAGAAATTATTTCGCCTAAGTGTTCTCTGCGGAATTTTAATTAAATGCAATAAATCAGGACAATCAATTACATCACAGAAAATTCCTTGCAAAAATAATAAAGCCGTAATTTTCCTACGAGATTCAAGAGATTTCAAGGAAATCCAAGAACAAATATGCTCATAAGATGTAAGGGGAGTTGAAAAATTCAAAAAAGAAAAGGTAAACTTTAGGATTTTGTTTTGAATTCTTTCCGCACGTTTAATGTGGGTATTAGCATTAGGACTCCAAATGAATGAAGCATATTCCAATCTAGAACGGACAAATGATGAATATAAATTTTTTTTAGTATGATAATCAAACAGATTACCAGTGTTACGGCGAATAAAACTCAGGAGAGAATAAGCCTTTGGTACTATGTAGTTCAAATGACTACAAAACGTAAGCTTAGAATCAAATACTACTCCTTAATCTAAAATTTCAATAACTGATGACAAAACTTGACCACCCATGGAATATTGAGCTAATAGGACGTGATGGCATCTATGATATGTCATGTAATGATATGTTCATGTAAGTTCAGACCACAACACCACTCGATCTAAGTCATCCTGCAATTCAACTATATTAATGCTATTGAATATAGGCTTAAAAATCTTAAGGTCATCAGCATATAAAAGGTAATTACAATTCCTAAAACAATGGCAAATGTCATTAATAAAAATATTGAAAAGAAGTGGACCTAGGATACTACCTTGCGGTATGCCACAGGTTGGAATAAAAAAATCGGAACACACACCATCAATGGAAACTGTGCAATATCTACCAGTTAAGTAATAACGGAACCAACGTAACATTTCCGAATGGAAACCAATTTTACCAAGTTTTAATAAAAGCAATTCATGCGGTACACGGTCAAATGCCTTAGCAAAATCTGTGTAAATAGAATCAACTTGAACACCTTTTTCGAAATGGGACACACAAAACTGGGTGAAAACCGCTAAATTTGTAGTCGTTGACCTTCCGGCCATAAAACCATATTGAGAAGGAGAAATGTAATTTTTTAAACGAAAAAAAAGCTTATCATAGACGATATGCTCAAAAACCTTCGCAATATTCGTCAATTTAGAAATTGGCCTATAATTATGTAGATACATCATTCTTATTGCCAGTCCTGAGAATAGGAAAAATAGTTGTATATTTCCATCTCTGAATAAAAAAGCCAGTTGCTAAAGAGCGATTAAAAATCAATTTAAGTGGTAAGGTTATAGAAGAAGAACAACTTTTCAAAATAAAAGCTGAAATGCCATCAACATCGCATTTAAAAGAATTGGAAAGTTTAGAAATTCCTATAGCAACATCTTCATCTTTGTAACGACCCAAAATCAAAAAATTAATTTATAGAATTTAGGTCAAACCCATTATGAAAAACATCATCATTAAAATTACTCTGAAAATACTTAGCAAAAAGGTTAAGTGAACCTTTCAATGTGTTTGAAGTTAAACCATAGATGGGCACAAGTACATTAAGTACAAGTACCAAGTTTCAAATGTACTTTGTAATGAGTACCAATTACTAGGGAAGTACTTGATACTTAAGTACCAATACCTTAAAATGTACTAGGTACTTGCTAAGTACACTTGGTACTTGCTAAGTCCAAGGTACTTGCTAAGTACACTTGGTACTTGCTAAGTCCTATGGTACTTGTTAAGTACCTTTGGTACTTGCTAAGTACTATGGTACTTGCTAAGTACCTTTGGTACTTGTTAAGTACTATGGTACTTGTTAAGTACCTTTGGTACTTGTTAAGTACCTTTGGTACTTGTTAAGTTCCATGGTACTTGTTAAGTACCTTTGGTACTTGCTAAGTACCATGGTACTTGTTAAGTACTATAGGTACTTGCTAAGTACTATGGTACTTGCTAAGTACTATAGGTACTTAACAAGTACTATGGTACTCGCTAAGTACTATGATACTATATTTTGTCTGTTTATGTCTTTAAAAAAAAATAAAAAAAAAATTAAAAATTTTAATAAAAGACTCAGGAAGAACCAGTTAACAAGCCTAAAAAAGATTAGTGGAATTCATGTAGCGTCGTATATTAATGTTACATAGCGTAAACCTTGTATTTATACCAGGGATGGAAAGAAAGCTCGAGTGAGCCATAAGTATATACATTTTTTTAAAAAGCTCGGAAGTCAAAATTAAAAGAGCTGCTCAAATGAAAAAAGCTCGCAACTAAAAAAAATTAAGAGCTTATAAAAATGAAAAGGCTCGTTTACAAAACTGAATGAGTTTTTTAAATCGAGCAGCTCTATAAAAAATTTCATAGAGCTTTTTTTATCGAGTAGCTCTTTAACGAAATTTAATTGAGTTTTTGAAATCAAGCCGCTAAAAAAGCTCGCTCCCATTAAAATAATTTAGTTATTATAAAAAACAAAAACGGTAACTTATGGTGTTTTCTTTTCTGACAAAAATGTTGAATTATTTTTGCACTTTGCTTTTGAATTGCCTTTTTTGTGTTCTTTTCTAAATTAAGGGTAATATTCTGAGAGGGCATCGTGTTCTTTTCTAAAAATGTTGTCTAATAAAGTGCAAAAGTGCAACATTTTCCGCCCTCAAAAAATTTACGGGGTAGAGCGTTGCCCTGTTTTTTTTCTTTTCATCAAAGTTATGTGTATATACTGCAATGTTGTTTGCCAGCAAACTCGCAACTTGGTGGCCTAGAGGGTACTATCCTGGCTTCTGATGCAGTAGGTCGCAGGTTCAAACCCTGTTGGACCACAACCTTTTTTTTAATTTTATTTTTTTTTTTTATATAAAATTTTATTTTTTTTTATAAAATTTATTTTTTTTTATAAATGTGATTTTTTATAATTTTTTTTTATAAAATTTTATTTAGTTTTTTAACAATTTGCTCTGTTTTATTTAGTATTTACTAGTTTTTACGCTACCAATAAATAAAAAAAATTATACAATTTTTTTTAATATGGAGGAAAACTTCTAAATTGAAAAAAGAAAAAGAGAGTAGTATATAAAAATTAATTCACCTTGGCTGGGATTTGAACCTGGCCTTCCCGAGCGAAAGGCAAGCATCACAACCACTAGGCTATCATATAGTAGTAGCCAGCGTAAACAATATTGCTTATAAATGAAACAACAATATATACATACACACTTGTTTTGAAAAATGCAAATAAGTGATTTTATGCTTCTATTCTGATTGCAAAAATGTAGCATTTTATTGGGGTGAGGGTAAAATTTTTAAAATTTTACACTTTAACAAGGCAACATTTTTTTACAGAAAAGAAAACACCATTAGTTACACTATATCTAACAGTAATATTAGCTGTGTTTGTGTGACTCTCTATCAGTGTTATCAAGAACGATTTTGACAGTTTTTCAACGTATTCCGGCTTTCTACTGTCGAAATTGTTCGAGATATCATTGATAGGAATACCGCACAAACGCAGCTATATTTTGGAAGGAAGCCATAATGAATCATCTGTGAAAAAATAAAGGCGAAAATCGCTTAAATAAAACTTAAGTCGTCCATATCTCGAAAACTAGAAGGGCTAGGGGAGAAATGTTTACACCAGAGGTCAAAACCCAGTCCCAATACCCCGATACCGAAACTAAATTTTGACTCGCATTGCTAGATTTTAAGATCGCGTTTTTCTCGAAAACTAAGCCTCGTAGAGAGAAAAGGGCTTTTATTTGGTATATCGCCCATATCTCGAAAACTGAATGAGTTAAATGAAAACGGACAGCGGTTTTGGAACAGGGAAGTCATAGTGAGTCATCTATGGAAAAATAAGTGGGAAAATCGCTAAAATAAAATTTTAATCATCCACATCTCCCAAACTAGAAGAGCTAGAGGAAAAATGACTGTACCAAAGGTCAAAACCCACTACCAATACCCCGATACCGAAACTAAATTTTGACTTGCATTGCTAGATTTTAAAATCGCGTTTCTCTCAAAAACTAAGCCTCGTAGAGAGAAAAGGGCTTTTATTTGTCATATCGCTAGTATCTTTAAAACCAAATGAGTTAAATGAAAACGGACAACGGTTTTGTAACAAGGAAAAATAAATGCGAGAAATAAATTTTGGAAATTTCGTTTTTTCATACCTGGACAATTTTTTTCAATTTTGGCGATTTTTTCTAATTTTTGTCGATTTTCAAAAATTTTTACATTTATTCAATTTTGGCAATTTTTGCAATGTTTTCCAATTTTTGACAACTTTTTGAAATTTTGGTAATTTTTTAAAAATTTTTAATTTTTTTCAATCTTTCAAAATTTCCCGATTTTTTCCAATTTTCCAAATTTTGACGATTTTGGTAATTTTTCACATATTGACAATTTTTTCAAAACGATTTTTTCAAAAATTTTACGATATTTTACAATTTTGGAGATTTTATCTAATTTTTGGAAATTTTTTTAAATTTTGATAACATTTTTAAAAATTCCCAATTTGATACAATTTCAAAAATTATAATAAATTTTAAAATCTGCACTCGATTTTAAAAATGAAAATTGTATTTGTATTTACAGATGGTGGCCGACCTTCAAGAAAATAGTTCATCTTTTGACCATTCCTAATTTTGCTTGGAGTGGGTATTAAATTAAATATTTCCAGAAATCTGGGTTACAACACATAAACCAATTTTTGCTCTAAAACCTACACACAATTTTTTAAACAAAAATAGATTAAGAATCCTCGGTTTTCATGATTCAAATTCAGGCACATGCCCTGACCATTCCTATATTTTCCTGGAAAGCGCACGTAAAATTTTTATTTCAAAATTTTTACCTTATAAAAAACCAAATTTATGGATAGCTTTTATGGCCGGTTGTAAGGCCCCAAGGCGATTCGCCAAGATTAGACATACATAAAATTTTCTTGGAGTCAAGTAGATTATATAGGTATGTGTCCCATTTTCCAAATCATCGGAGGAGCAGAAAAAATAATACTGCCATATTTTTCAAATTTGCCAAAAATTAAAATTTATGAATGATTTTGAAAGACCATTTATAGTACACAACGGCGATTCGCCAAAATGGGACATAACTTAAAATACTCTTGGAGTCAAGTAGAGTCCGTTGGTATGTGACTCATTTTCCAAATGATCGGACAAGCTAAGAAAATTATGGCAACATTTTTAAAAATTTTCAATTTGGTACAATTTAAAAAATTACAATATATTTCAAACCCTGCACTCGATTTTTAAAACGAAAAGTGTTTTTGCATTTACAGATGATGGTCGTCCTTTGAAGAGATAGTGTATCTTCTGACCATTCCTAATTTGACCTGGTTTGGGCATTAAATTAATTGTTTTTGGAAATCTGGGTTCTAACACATAAACCATTTTTTTCTCTAAAACCTACATTCGATATTTGATAAGAAAATAGTTTCGGAATCTACGGTTTTTATCCTTCGATTCTATGCACAGTTCAATCCCTGACCATTCCTATATTTTCCTGGAAAGCGCACGAAAAATTTTTATTTTTAAATTTTTACCTTATAAAAAACCAAATTTATGGACAACTTTTATGACCGGTTGTAAGGCCCCATGGCGATTCGCCAATATTGGACATACCTGAAAATATACTCGGACTCTTGTAGATTCCATGGGTTTGTTTCCCATAATACAATTCATCGGAGGAGCGGAGAAAATTGTACGGCCATATTTTTCAAATTTGCTAAAAATTAAAATCTATGGATGACTTTGGCAGACTGTAATTCACAGGTTCGATTCGCCAGTATGGGACATACCTTAAAATATTCTCGGACTCTTGTAGATTCTATGGGTATGTGTCCCATCATCCAATTCATCGGAGGAAGTCGAGATAATAATCTTGAAATATTTTCTTACATGGCCGTAATCCAAATCTATGGATAACTTTGGCAGACTGTTTCTAGTGCACAGGTTGGATTCGCCAATATAGGACATACCTTAAAATATGCTAGGACTCTTGTAGATTCCATGGGTATGTGTCCCATAATCCAAATCATCAGAGGAGCGAAGAAAATTGTACTGCCATATTTTTCAAATTTGCCAAAAAATCAAAATCTATGGATAACTTTGGCAGACTGTTTGTAGTGCACAGGTTGGATTCGCCAATATGGGACATACCTTAAAATATGCTAGGACTCTTGTAGATTACATGGGTATGTGTCCCAGCATCTAATTCATCGGAGGAGCTAAGAAATTTGCACGTAAATTTTCCATTTGCAAAGTAAAGGAAAATAGTAAATATACACTTAACAGCACTTGCATTGTATTTAAATTAAAAAAAAACGCTTTAAACATTAAAATTCATTTATTTTTAATAATTTTTTTGACTAAATTCGACTATTTTAATTATTTTATTAAATAAAATTGTGTTCCACTTAAGTTCCACATGAGAAAAATCTATGGATAACTTTTTTATGGATAATTTCACACACATATATACATTATGTCCTATGGTTCCATTAGGAACAAAGGCCCATAAAAAACTACAATAGTACTTAGTAAGTACCATAGTACTTGGCAAGTACCAAAGGTACTTAACAAGTACCATGGTACTTAACAAGTACCAAAGGTACTTCGCAAGTACCATGGTACTTAACAAGTACCAAAGGTACTTCGCAAGTACCATAGTACTTAACAAGTACCAAAGGTACTTAGTAAGTACCATAGAACTTAGCAAGTACCTATAGTACTTAGCAAGTACCATAGAACTTAACAAGTACCCGTAGTACTTAGCAAGTTCCACAGTACTTGTTAAGTACCTTGGTACTTAGAAAGTACCAAGTAATTAACCAAGTAATTGTACTTAAGTACAAGTACATTCAAAGTACTTGTACTTAAGTACAAGTACATTCAAAGTACTTGTACTTATTTTTTTTAAGTACAAGTACCAAATACTTGTACTTCACTATTACTTAAGTACTGAGGTACTGAATACTTCCCGACTATGAGTTAAACCATTGTAAGACATTGAAGCTGGCATTGTGGAATTTTTCCTCTTTGAATTTATGAAAGTTCAAAATTGCTTAGGATTCTCCTTAATTGAATTATTTAGGCTCATTATATACTGGTTATATAAAAACTTTTTTAAAAAATTAAATTCTTTCTCGTAATGAATAAAGAGTTGTTTGTCGGAGGCATTATTTATGGACTTAAATTTCTTGTGAAATTTATTTCTAAGATTTTTCAACTTCTTTAAACCTTTAGGGTACCACGGGAGTTTATATACACTCAGAAAAGTTCTGCAGTTACTACATGACAGTTATTTGTGTAGTAATGCGGTTGTAGTTATTTTAACTACAATTGTAGTTAATTTACTTAGAGCAAAATATTTCAATGTATTTGACAGTTATTTTTTCAAACTAACTACAAAAACTACCACATTGTAGTAACATTTATTTTATGCAGTTATTTTGAATTTTTTTTACAAATACTTATATTTTCAAGTGTGTGTGCACACACACGAAGCAATCAGGAGCATGTGTATGACGCGCTTGTTTAGAAATTTCTAGTGAAAGAATATGAGTAGAACATGTTTTCTCTTGTCTTAGTCATAAAACAACGCCAAAGAGTGAGGACGCGTAATACGGAAAAGTTTATATATTTTTTATTAAGTTATTAAAATAATAACGTAAGTTTTATAATATAAATTTATTTACGGGATTATTAAAAATTATTGTATTTATTTTCTTTCAGTTCTTTTATATTCTCATCTCTTTCTACCTGGAGAAAAAAGGAAGCCAAACAACGCCATATTTCATCCCTCACAGACGGACATCTACAACAATATCTTACTAGTGAAAAATAAAAGTGAGATTAGTGTAAATTTTGATTTCTCAATTTTAAATAGAATAAAATTAAGTTAGGAGTGTTTACATAAATTTGTTTTTTATGAAATTAATAATTTTTAAAATAATTTTTATTTATGTTTTTTAACTACATTTGCAGTTGTTTGTACAGTTTTACAATAATTTGTATGTATGTTGTTTCAATTGCATTTGTAGTTGTTTTTACTACATTTGTCAGTAGATTTTTAACAATTAAAAATAACTTTATATTGCAGTTAATTTTACTGCAAATGTAGTATACACCTTTTTAAGTGCAAATGCAGTTATTTTAACTGTCATTTGCAGTTGATTTTACCTACATAATTCCCTGAGTGTACTTTCGGGTTAACCCGAGGAATATTTGCACGAAAAATGTTAACTATATTAAACAAAAATTGTTCATAACAAATTGAAACAATTTCACTATTTAGTAAATTGTACTAGTTTAAATCATTAATAATAGAATTTAAATTATTAAAATCGCAATCATAATAATTATAACGAACATCATAGATTTTGTTATTATATGCATATTCATAGAACTCTATTTCAACTTCCAAGGAAGGAGAAATAGGAAAAGCAGATTCACATAATGAGTATTTCAAGTCCGAGCTAACAAATACCAAATCAAGTAGTTTATTCAATCTATTAAAAACTGTATTAATCTGATGCAAATCTATACTAAAAGATGAATCAATAAAATTTATTTCAAAAGATTTATTGAGATTACTAGGCAAAAATAGATCTGAGTTTGAAATTTCAGACCAAATGACATCCGTTAAATTAAAATCACCAAAAAAGCACAATTTATCACCATAATTAAAACTCTCGGCTAGGTGAACAATATTTGAAGAGTGAGCAGCGTACAAATCATCAGAACTTTTCGGTGGAATGTAAGAATCACAGATATAGAGATCACCAGTTACGGCCTTAACAGAAACGCATATTTGTTCGATCAATGTGTCATGATTGATTAGTGGAATTGCTTTACAACAAAACGATTTCTTGACTGCAATTAAGACACCACCTCCTTTACTATATCCGCTTTTCACTTTATCTCTATCTTTACGATAGACAACATATTGGAATGGGTTGAAGAATTCTTCATCATAGAAGTCAGTTTTAAGTAACGTTTCAGTGATAATGAAAACATCAAAGTCGCATTGAGAAGTGAAGATATTAAGTAACGTTGATTTAGTAATTTTGATAATAAATTTTTAATGTATTACAATCATTATTGGTGGCTGTTAGATAATCCGCTCCGGAGCCACCTGTTTTGGAAAAAACTTAAACGGCCGTACCTTTATATCAGACGTCCAAAGTTCAGGTTTAAACAATTCTTGGTAATATCCAGGGGAAATGCCAAGTTTGAAATTTATGAATTTAAAGTCATTTAAAGAAGCATCCTTCTTCACCAGTTTCTGACATAATAAATGTGTTTTATCTATGTCAAGATGCTTAGCAACATAATCAATTTATTATCCTCAGTAACCGTTGGTTTAAAAGAGGATAAATGCACCCATTTAATTTTAACCACAACATCTAATTTACAATTAATGTTATGCCCAACAATGACTTTACGGGATTTATTAGACTCCTTTCTCTTAGTCACAACTTTAAAATAAGCATTATCAACATTATCGACGTTTATAGCCGAAACAGTAGCAATACCATTGTCATTAACAGGAGCAACACTCTGAATGTTATCAGTTGGAAAAACAACGTTTTCAGCATTTAAAACTGCTGCAATAACAACACCACTAGGCTTATTAACCTTCCTATACCAGCGCTAATTTTGAAAACCTCTTTCTTCATAGTTTTTCCTAACACAACCTATCCCAGTGTAGAAACGGTAATGACATATCATTACTTTTTGGACTACCAGTAATGACACCCACTTACCTTCTGTATTCTTTTAAAACATATAATAATGAGTTACTGATAATTACTTATTTTTATCATTATTTCAAATAGAAAATAATTTTTTAGATTTTTTTGAAAATTTTTTGAAATCTATTTTTAGACTCAATATTTTTTAAACACTGGTAAGGATATATGTAACCACATATTTTTTAATTTTTTGTATGTTGGCGAGTAAGCTTACTTGTGTGCAGCAGGTCAATTGTGTTTTTATCAATTAAATATTACATGTCGATATAGCTCAGATGGTAGAGCTGTTGACTGGCAATCTGTAGACCCAGGTTCGATTCCCGCACCAGCAAATTTTATTTAAAAAAAAATACAATAAAAAAATTTTTTTTTTATATAATTTATTTTTTAGAAAATCTATTTTTTGACTCATTATTTTTGTCAGTACTGGTAAGCACATAGGTAACGATATATTTTTTGATTTTTCGTATGCTGTTGTGTAACGACAACTCATTATTTTTCGCGACATCGCCATATAAAGGTAATAAGAAATGTAATAACAAAAGTAACTAGTTACCATTACCAAGTATGTAGTTACATAACCACATATCTGGTAATGATTTTCTACACTGGGATATAAATAATATTTTTTTTAAACTTAAAGATATAATGAAAAAAATTATACCATGCAATAACTTTATTTTCAGTAATTTTATCGACTTAGTCTTTTACAAAACAGCCTTAAATTAAATATATTTGAAAAAAGTGTTTTGACGGTCTCACAGACCAACGCGCGGGTATAGGAAGGTTAAGAGTAGCCACAACTACATTATCATGTTTATTAATGATCTCTACGTTTTTAGTAGTAACATCATTATTATTATTACGAACAATAGATTGAGACTACATTATTTGCTTCAACATTAGTGCAGGCCCAGAATAAGAGGGCAGCGATTTTTTCCATACAATTTGACATTTAAAAATCGCTGGGCGTAGCTGTTGTGAGATAGAATCTATTTTATTTTAATGCCGCTTTTTGTTATTCTCTCATTTTTTTCTCTCTCATACTCTCACCAATGTTGTCAACTCTATTGTTATTTTTGCTGGTTTTCACTACATTTTGTAATATCAAAGAGTACAACTACACTCAGGGAATTATGTAGGTAAAATCAACTGCAAATGACAGTTAAAATAACTGCATTTGCACTTAAAAAGGTGTAGACTACATTTGCAGTTAAATGAACTGCAATATGAAGTTATTTTTAACTGTTAAAAATCAACTGACAAATGTAGTAAAAACAACTACAAATGCAATTGAAACAACATACATGCAAATTATTGTAAAACTGTACAAACAACTGCAAATGTATTTAAAAAACATAAATAAAAATTATTTTAAAAATTATTAATTTAATAAAAAACAAATTTATGTAAACACTTCTAACTTAATTTTATTCTATTTAAAATTGAGAAATCAAAATTTACACTAATGTCACTTTTATTTTTCACTAGTAAGATATTGTTGTAGATGTCCGTCTGTGAGGGATGAAATATGGCGTTGTTTGGCTTCCTTTTTTTCTCCAGGTAGAAAGAGATGAGAATATAAAAGAACTAAAAGAAAATAAATACAATAATTTTTAATAATCCCGTAAATAATTTTATATTATAAAACTTACCTTATTTTAATAACTTAATAAAAAGTATATAAACTTTTCCGTATTACGCGTCCTCACTCTTTGGCGTTGTTTTATGACTAAGACAAGAGAAAACATGTTCTACTCATATTCTTTCACTAGAAATTTCTAAACAAGCGAGTCATACACATGCTCCTGATTGCTTCGTGTGTGTGCACACACACTTGAAAATATAAGTATTTGTAAAAAAAATTCAAAATAACTGCATAAAATAAATGTTACTACAATGTGGTAGTTTTTGTAGTTAGTTTGAAAAAATAACTGTCAAAAACGTTGAAATATTTTGCTCTAAGTAAATTAACTACAATTGTAGTTAAAATAACTAGAACCGCATTACTACACAAATAACTGTCATGTAGTTACTGCAGAACTTTTCTGAGTGTAACAAAGGCAATCAATGGCTCTTCTGACCCTTTTTATATTTTTTTGCAAAAGAAAATAAAATTATTAAATCATTAAAATCATCCTAATTTTTGCATTAAAAATACAAAAATTGTTTTTTTGGACTTTCTATATTTTCATATATTTAGTTAGAATATTCTTCTACACTCAGGGAATTATGTAGGTAAAATCAACTGCAAATGACAGTTAAAATAACCGCATTTGCACTTAAAAAGGTGTATACTACATTTGAAGTTAAATTAACTGCAATATGAAGTAATTTTTAACTGTTAAAAATCAACTGACAAATGTAGTAAAAACAACTACAAATGCAATTGAAACAACATACATGCAAATTATTGTAAAACTGTACAAACAACTTGCAAATGTAGTTAAAAAAACATAAATAAAAATTTTTTTTTAATTATTAATTTAATAAAAAAAAACAAATTTATGTAAACACTATTAACTTAATTTTATTCTATAATAAATTTAAAATTGAGAAATCAAAATTTAAACTTAATGGGTCATATGAATAAAACTTAGCAATTACTTCGAAGTAATTACTTTGGGCTTAGGAATGGCTTTTAACTCCAAATTTACCAATTGGCTGGTAGAATAGCATGAAACGTAATCGAAAATTAAAAAATTAAATTTCTAGTCTACTCCGAAGCAGACTAGATTTGTGAAGTAATTGCTTAAAAAACCCTGTATTTCCCCTATTAGTAATATCTATTTTTTATTCATATGAGCCAATGTCACTTTTTTCATTATTAAGATATTGTTGTACATGTCCGTCTGTGAGCGATGAAATATGCTGTTGTTTGGCTTCCTTTTTTTTCTCCAGGTAGAAAGGGATGAGAATATAAAAGAACTGAAAGAAAATAAATACAATATTTTTTTAACATTCCCTGTTAATAAATTTATATTATAAAACTTACCTTATTATTTTAGTAATTTAATAAAAAATATACAACCTTTTCCGTATTACGCGTGCTCACTCTTTGGCGTTGTTTTATTGTTGTACATGTCCGTCTGTGAGGGATGAAATATGCTGTTGTTTGGCTTCCTTTTTTTCTCCAGGTAGAAAGGGATGAGAATATAAAAGAACTGAAAGAAAATAAATACAATATTTTTTTAACATTCCCCGTAAATAAATTTATATTATAAAACTTACCTTATTATTTTAGTAATTTAATAAAAAAATATATAACCTTTTCCGTATTACGCGTGCTCACTCTTTGGCGTTGTTTTATGACTAAGACAAGAGAAAACATGTTATACTCATATTCTTTCACTAGAAATTTCTAAACAAGTGATTCATACACATACTTCTGTTTGCTTCGTGTGTGTGCATACACACTTGCAAATTTAAGTATTTGTAAATAAAATTCAAAATAACTGCATAAAATAAATGTTACTACAATGTAGTAATTTTTGTAGTTTGTTTAAAAAAATAACTGTCAAAAACATTGAAAAATTTTGTTCTCAGTAAATTAACTACAATTGTAGTTAAAATAACTACAACCGCATTACTACATAAATAACTGGCATGTAGTAACTGCAGAACTTTTCTGAGTATACCTTAAGTTCAAATTCTAATATGATATTGTCATATTAGATTTTATTTGCTGTTTGAAAAAGGGGGTTGATCATTTTCATGATAGACAATACAATTGTTTCATAGGCACAGTGTTGCCAGAACTCTTAAATGGAAATATGCTAGATTCCTAAAAAATTTCTGCTAAAATCTGCTAAATCCTAAAATAAAAAATATATGCTTAGAATATGCTAAATTAAAAAATCGCAATTTTTTTATTATATTCATTATGCTAAAGATCTGCTAAATTTAATACAAAAAATATGCTGAAAATCTGCTAAATAATTTTTTTAGTATTATTTAATAAAGTCTTATTAATGGAAAATACTTTTTTTAAACAATGTTTATAAAAAATTATATTTTAATACTTTTTTAAACTATCTTATAATAAATATAAAAGTTTACCCCTTAATTCATAAATGCTTTCAAAAATTATAGGAGGTTTATCGAACAAAATTTATGTGAAGAATTTGTTTTGTAAACCTCCTAGAACTTTGCAGAGTGTTTATGAATTAAGAGGTAAACTTTTACATTTATTCTAAGATACTTTAAAAAAGTATGAAAAGATAATTTTTTTTTAAATACTGTTTAATCTATCTTTGAGTCTAAAAAAATAAATTTTCTCATTTAATTTTTTCACAATAAACATAACTGATTTAAAATGTTTGCAAGATTTTTTTATGGTTTTTGTAGCATTTTCAAATTATAGTAGTATATCAATACTACTAAAAAGTTTACATTCAAAACCGCTTTTTCTAATCACTTGGATTTACTAAATCCAAAAAGTACCCATGTAGAAATTGCCGACGTTACAACAAAAATTGTACTGGGAGAGCACTGTTTTTTACGAAATGCTGGTACTACTTAAAATGTGCTTTGCCAGTACTGTTTTCTGAAATTTAACGAGCTTTTTTTAATTTATTAAAATTAACAATTTTATAAATTTTACGAATTTTTACATATATTACACAATTATTTATGTAAGAGATTAGATTCTTTTCTTGTGAAGTTTCGAAAGAATACATTAAAAATATGTGATGTACACTAAAAGGACAGTAAAGTACTAGCAAACTACTAAATTTGTTATTAAATATACTGTTATAATACCAAAAAACTAAAATCCCAAGCATGCGCCAACGTTGCGAAATAACTACGGCCAAGCGTTTATTGGTGTTATCATTCCGACAACATACCAGTACAGTGAAAGTTGAAAATCCGACGCATTGCCAGTACATGTACTACCGTCTCCAACACCGGGCCGACATTGGGCCGTTTGTATTTTTCTACCTGGGTAGTTCTATAGGCACATCTGCACGAGAGAGAAAACTGCTAGAGATAGAGCAAAAAACACCTCTAAATAGGTTAAATCATTCACAATAGAGCTAATTAGAAGTGTATTTTGCTCTATCTCTAGCAATTTTCTCTCGTGTGTAAATGTGCCTAAAAAGTGCTCAACAGATGGGGTTAGATTCTCCATATTTTAAAAAGAATTTTCTGTCCGAGACTTCTTTCACCCAAATTTTTAATACCGAATTCGATGATGAAGGATTTTACTTTAACTTTTAAGTTTTAATTATATTTTATATAAAACAGCGATAGACATTCGGCCTTTTCAGTTTTAACACTTCTATTTATATTTTTACACAATTGAAAAATTCCATTCCAATATTTAACATTCACTAATTGGATGTAATTAAATTACTTACTGTAGAGTGAAAAATTGTCATTTCTATTTCAGCTATTTCTCCATGTCCAAGATGAAAAATATGTATTTGGAGTGTAGTTTTTTTTTTAAACATATTTTATAAAAAAAAATTCAATAAAAACCTTTTATTTGTTAGTTTTTCAATTTTTTTTTTGTTTTTCTTTTAATTTTCATTCGTATTTTTTTCTGACATTAAATTAATAGGCTGTTTCATATATTTGTGCTTTTATTGTGGATTTATTAAATCCAGCTTTTTTTGGATTTAATAAATCCCCTTTTTGTATAAAAAATTCTAAATCCAGGTGATTCAAAAAAATGCTAATTGTTATTGTTATAAATATTGTTGCAGAAAAAAATATTTTGTTAAAAATATGCTAAAAATATGCTTTTATTAAATAAAACAAAATATGCTAAAAAATCTGCTTTTGTCCAACAGAATATGCTAAAAAGCAGTTAGCATATTTTTACAAAAAAAATATGCAATTGCCCAACTCAATCTGCTAAATCTAGCAGAAAATATGCTAAAATGGCAACACTGCATAGGCATCACCCTACTCTTCAGTTGTCCGCAATAAGAAAATGATAAATTTCTTACTCAAACCAAGACATTACATAAGGTACAAAAAATCAACGTGACGAGAATTTTATACTTTCGTATATGAACTGTCTGATTTGGTAAAACCAGTTATAATCAACTCCTTTTTGAAAGCAACAATTACATAAAAGTACCCTTTGGGTACTATTTATATGTATGTTTGTTGTCAATACATTTTTTGTAAAAACAACTAACTTTAAAATCAAAACAAAATAAATATTTTGAATGAGATTTTAGCTGTGGTATGCTTGTCAATCATCCTAATTTTTGCATTAAAAATACAAAAATTGTTTTTTTTGGACTTTCTATATTTTCATATATTTAGTTAGAATATTCTTCTACCTTAAGTCCAAATTCTAATATGATATTGTCATATTAGATTTTATTTTTTGTTTCAAAAAGGGGGTTTGATCATTTTCATGATAGACAATACAATTGTTTCATAGGCATCACCCTACTCTTCAGTTGTCCGCAATAAGAAAATGATAACTTTCTTACCCCAAACCAAGACATTACATAAGGTACAAAAAATCAACGTGACGAGAATTTTATACTTTCGTATATGAACTGTATGATTTGGTAAAACCAGTTATAATCAACTCCTTTTTGAAAGCAACAATTACATAAAAGTACCCTTTGGGTACTATTTATATGTATGTTTGTTGTCAATACATTTTTTGTAAAAACAACTAACTTTAAAATCAAAACAAAATAAATATTTTGAATGAGATTTTAGCTGTGGTATGCTTGTCAATCATCCTAATTTTTGCATTAAAAATACAAAAATTGTTTTTTTTTTGGACTTTCTATATTTTCATATATTTAGTTAGAATATTCTTCTACCTTAAGGTTAAATTAGACGTGCCATAACGCCATAGCCGTAACCATAACGCCATAGCAGACAACCAAAATTCAATTGGTTTCTATGGTTACGGTTATGGCGTTAAGGCACATCTACACGAGATAGAAAACTGCTAGAGATAGAGCAAAAAACACCTCTAATTAGCTCTATTGTGAATGATTTAAGCTATTTAGAGGTGTTTTTTGCTCTATCTCTGGCAGTGTTCTCTCTCGTGTAGATGTGCCTTTATGGCATGTCACCAATAATCGTATACATTGTAGCCCATAAGATTGGTTTGAACAGCTGTTTTATATGGTTATGGTTATGGCACGTCTAATTGAGCCTTTAAGTCCAAATTCTAATATGATATTGTCATATTAGATTTTATTTGTTGTTTCAAAAAGGGGGTTGATCGTTTTCATGATAGACAATACAATTGTTTCATAGGCACCACCCTACTCTTCAGTTGTCCGCAATAAGAAAATGATAACTCTCTTACTCAAACCAAGACATTACATAAGGTACAAAAAATCAACGTGACGAGAATTTTATACTTTCGTATATGAACTGTCTGATTTGGTAAAACCAGTTATAAATCAACTCCTTTTTGAAAGCAACAATTACATAAAAGTACCTATGAAACAATTGTATTGTCTATCATGAAAATGATCAACCCCCTTTTTGAAACAACAAATAAAATCTAATATGACAATATCATATTAGAATTTGGACTTAAGGTAGAAGAATATTCTAACTAAATATATAAATTATTAAAATTTTGTTTTCTTTATTCAACTGAGATATTCAACGTTATTAGTAGCTCGTTAGTTCATCGTTTAGCATTGTATATTCGTAGTCGAAACTAAGTCGAATTTGTTGAAAATTCGCTAGAAACGCAAATTTTGAATAATTTTTCAATTGTATTTACCATATATAGCACTCAGATTTAAAAAAAACCAGCATCAGAGTTTCGTTTCTTTATAATTTCCATTATATACAAAATCATTTTATATGGAGTCGAAAATTTCGACTACAAATTCGACACTCGTAATCAGGCCGATTATGTTTGCAGTAAACTAAGAGACATATGAGTGGTATGAGTCTCCTTGTTTTATATAACACATGCTCAATTATGTCGCTGCCGCTGAACGTCGTTATTTCGGGCGCTATTTTTCTCAGAGCGTAAATCGCTAGCCTCTGCGCTCTTATTAGAGGAATTTGTCTGTGAGGAATTAGCAAAAATCAAATTAGAAGCCAAACCGGTTTTTGGTTAAGGCAAACTACAATGAGACAGAGGTTTAACGTTGTTATTGTTGGTATTATTCAAGGTTGGTTACCGAAACGAATAACGGTAAGGGTAACGGTATTGAATTTCGTTTGTTTCGGTAACGGTAACGGTATTTAAGACTGTTTCGGTAACGGTATACCATTATCGAAACAGAAATACCGGTACGTACCGGTATTATAAATTATGTTAAAAACATATAAAAACAAGTAAAAACTTAACGTATATTTCAGTTTATGAGTTAGAAATACAGATTATAAGCTGTAAATTCAATGCTGCTAGTTTTAGTAACTAAAGTTATTATCCATAAATTTTTTGTAGAAAAAAAAACTGAAGATTATTACAAAAAAGTCAAAAAATTTGAATTTTTATATAAATTAATAAATACCGGTAAAATACCGGAAACTACCATTAAAAATAACGGTATCGGTAACGATAACGGTATTTTGAAATTTTTTTAGAGGTATTGGTAACGGTAACGGTATTCAATTTGAAACGGTATTTTAGCGATAACGGTATTATAACGATAACGGTAACCAACCTTGGTATTATTGTTATTTTTGTTATTAGCATTATTATTAACAAATTGAGCGAATAATGTTTTTAATTGTTCCACTTCATATGTTAATAAACTGATTTTCCTTATTAGGTCACTGGATGTTTGTAAACAATTGTCACAATTATAAACAATATTAACAAAGGTGCAAAGGGCGTTTACAGCACCCTCACTATCTACTTTAGCACAGAATGTATGAAATTTACATAGGCAAATTTCACATGTAATAGCACAGTCTATACCAATGTTTTTGTAACATTTAGAACAAATTTTTTCCGATGACATTTTTAAACAAGTAGCCCGATTGAACGCAGAAAGCAGAAAAAATGATTTACTTATATTGATTGCGAAACAAACTCAATTACACACAACTCAATTAGACTAACATCAACGAAATTCTAACAATGCTATTTTTATCCTCTGTTATTACTGTTTTTGCTTTTAACTTTAATTCTTAAGGTATCGTATTTTTGTATTTTCTACCGTTTTCGATTAATCGTATAAAATTATTCGAATTATTCGTTATTCGAAAATTGACCATTTTAAATTATTCGAACAATTTTTGAGCAAAATTGTTCGATTAATCGAACAACGATTAATTGCCCAGTGTAGAGAATCATTACCAGATATGTGGTTATGTAACTACATACTTGGTAATGGTAACTAGTTACTTTTGTTATTACATTTCTTATTAACTTTATATGGCGATGTCGCTAAAAATAATGAGTTGTGGTTACACACCAGCATACGAAAAATCAAAAAATATATCGTTACCTATGTGCTTGGGGATTTTTTTTCGTCAATGGGGATAAAAATTTCCGTTTGGGGATCCGGGGATTTATTGGGGATGACACGAAATTTTAGGGGATAACATATTGCCTTTTTATATTTTTATGAATTTAACCCTGATAATTCTAAATATTTTTATATTTCTTTTAAGTATGATGATAATAGTGTATGATTTTAGGCAACACAAATTTGTGTCTGGAAAGTTAAAGTGCGTACAAACCTTAATTCCTTTTGGTGAAAATTTGAATTCCTTTTGGTTCCAAAATATTTAAGGTTATTCGGATGTAATATGAGTTATAAGAAGCTCTTCTTAAATTGAATAAATACACTCAAAAAAATAAGTTAGCAGACAAATTAGTAAAACGTCTTGTATATCAAGTGTACTAGTTTTCAGCAATTTTAGTTATATTTTTTTAGCACTAAACTAATTTTGAACTAATGTTTTACTAATTTAGTTTGCTACAAAAATTGTGCTGATAACCGCATTCATAGCTTGGACAACAACCAGATAGAGAAGATGTAGATGTCGCAGCTTGTCTGGAAACGGAAATGACAAAAAAAGAAAAACAACTCTACACATATTCTATATTTAAATTTTCAGCAAATAAATTAACTAAAGTAAAATTTCGCTACAAGTTTTTTTCAGCAACAAGTTTAGTGATTTTAGCAAGGATTTTTTCATTTGCAGTCGACTAAATGTTAGCAAAACTTTTGCTGAAGATTACTATTTTTTGGTAAAGATCAGCTCTTTTGCTGAAATTACCAAATCTTTTTGCAAGCACGCTCCTGACTAAAAATTTTCTGACACAGCAACATTTTTTGTTGACTTTACTGACTTTTTTTTTTTTGAGTGTACTTTACATGTTATTCAATTGTCAAAAATTCAATCCATCTGCTGAAATATTAAAACTATTTTGTACAGTACACTAAAAAAAAAGTCATTAAAGTCAGCAAAAAATGTTGCTGAGTCAATTTTTAGTCAGGAGCGTGCTTGCAAAAAAGTTGGTAATTTCAGCAAAAGGTTTGCTGAAAATCAGCGAGCTGATTTTTACCAAAAAATAGTAATCTTCAGCAAAAGTTTTGCTAACACTTAGTCGAAGGCAAATGAAAAAAAATCCTTTCTAAAATCACTAAACTTTTTGCTGAATATTAGTAGACTGAAAAAAACTCAAAAAACTTGTAGCGAAATTTTACTTTAGTTAATTTATTTGCTGAAAATTTAAATATAGAAATTGTGTAGAGTTGTTTTTCTTTTTAATCATTTCCGTTGTGTGTACTACATCCAGACATGCTGCGATACCTACATTTGTTTATCTGGTTGTCGTCCACGCTATAATTGCGGTTATCAGCACAATTTTTGTAGCAAAATAAATTTTTAAAACATTAGTTCAAAATTAGTTTAGTGCTAAAACAATATAACTAAAAGTTTTGCTGAAAACGGAATTTCAACAAAAAATTGCTCAATACTAGTAAACTTGATATACAAGATGTTTTACTAATTTTTCTACTAACTTATTTTTTTGAGTGTACCACACGCAACAACCATGCAAACATTTGGAAGATATATTCCAAGAAGATGATAAAGCGATATCTTCTATTTTTCATTTGATTGAAAATAATCAAGTAGTATTTTGAAATTGTCTTCCTTTCATCATTTGGAAGATATTTGGAAAAACCAAATCAAAAATTGTGTTTTTTGTCATAATTTTTTTATGATAATATTGCGGCAATATCACCTTTTTATCATCTGGAAGATAAACACAATTTGTTTAAAATTTTTGAAAATGTTGGAAAAAATAATAAAAAAAATTTGTACAAAACACCATTATAAGAAATATGGGAAACAAATTCGTTGAAAAATTAAGATTTAGTGCGCGGAAAAACAAGGGTATGATGGCAACAAGATAATTAATGTTCTTGTCAATGGATTATGTATGCAGATATTCTTTTTCAGAGTTAAATTTAATAATGAAAATTTTTTAGTTTATTTCGAGGAGTTATTTTAGCGATATCACCTTTTTATCTTCAGAAGTATCGCTTTCGTATTGCTTGGGAGTATCGCTAAAGAGAGGACATTTACTCCCGAAGGGAGGATCTTCCGCAATAAGTATATGATTATTGCCGCAATAAAGTCTTTGTTTAATGTTTGCATGGAAAATGTCTTAAGCTGATGAATCGGAAAATTTCGATTCTGAAATATTTAAAACGAAAAAATTTGGCTCCCATTTTTTTATGCTTTTATTTTAATTTATTTGTTCTTTTTTATAATTTGTTTTAATTTATATATTTATTGAGTTTAAGTGAATAAGGTACCGAAAAGAATTAAATAAATATGGTATTTTTACATTAATTAAAAAAAAAAGAATACGAATTTTTTCCAGAAAATAAAAATTGGGGATTTTTGGAGATAACAAATTGAAAATTGGGGGTTTTTGGGGATAACAATTTAAAAATTGAGGATAAAGTTTGAAAAAAAAACTAGCAACACTGTGTTGTTTTGGTGTGTCAGGGATGAGATCATTGGAGTATGCTTTAATCTTAGAAGAGAAATTTATACATTTTTTTTAAGAAAAAATGTTCACAAAAATTGATTTTTCAACCTTGCAACGCATCAGGCTTTAAAATCCAATTACTCAAGGAGGCTTTCAAACTGAAAATACTTAAGCTATAGAATGACCCATATATATTCGGGATAAGAGCCGAATTTAGAATACCTACGTAATTTTGTTATGTAATCCAGAAAATCGATAGTATTAAACAGTTTTTGATCTTAAAAGAGCAAAAACTCGTGTTTGAAGACCCGTGGGTTTGAACCCACACTCGTTGGCATTTTCAAGCAGACGCTCTACCCACTATGCTATTGCTTGTTATAACTGATAGCTGACTTTTAGCAGTCTTGTTTAGTAAATTGTTTTTATCTTCTTAATTTTATTTTATCGGGATATACATTAATTGCATCAAAGGAATTAAATATGCTAAAAATCCCAAACGTATTTAACAAATTGTGAAAAATAATCCGCTGCAGGCATGTCCCTATCCGGATTTCATTCTTGCCTAAGGAAATCGTCAGGGGACGACGTTTTTAGAATTTCTGGAAATATTTGTTAAGTTAAATTACAAACTCAATGAGAATTTTTTGTTCTCGTCTAGGAGCGTTATTAAACATTTAAAATATCAAAGAAAAAACAAAAACAACAACAGAAAATTTTCCACAATTTGCTTTGTCATCTTACAATGTACTACTCTGTTGTTTTGACAGATCTAGCAATGTAGTGACATCCATTCATGTAGAAACAACAATAGAGAACAATGTTTTCTAAAGTGTCAGTAACATTTAAATTTGCACAAGCACTTGCATTAGTTTTCTTAATTTTATTTTATCGGGATATACATTAATTGCATCAAAGGAATTAAATATGCTAAAAATCCCAAACGTATTTAACAAATTGTGAAAAATAATCCGCTGCAGGCATGTCCCTATCTTCATTTCTTTAATTTTTTATTAACAAAAATATATAAAGCGTCGAATACAAATACCAAATATATAACATATTGCAAAATATATAAAGTTGTTTTTTTAAAGTCTTTTTTTATACAAATAATACACTCAGAAATAAAGCCGTAAAAATAGGAGAAAAAGCTACTAAAAATTATGTAATTAAAAATGACCTTGCAAAAAACTGTTGATATTAGCAGATTGTTTTTTGCTAAATACTAGTAAGATAAGAAGGAAAAATAAAACTGTTAAATTTACAAAATTTTGGTTACATTTAAGTTAACTTTTAATACGAATTACCTTGATAAAATCCGGTAAAAATTTTTCAGCATATTAGTAGATAAAAAATAGTTTTTTCTGCAAGGTAATTTTTAACTTATTTTTACTAGTTCTAACTAAAATGTTTACAGGATTTTTCTTTTTTTGTTATATTTAGTTTCTAAATATATTTAGTAAAAATTTGATCAAAATGGATTTTTTAAATTAGAATTTTTTAAATACAAAAAAAATTTTAAAGAATTACATATTTATTTAGAACTTTTATATTTCCATAAAATTTCATTAAAAATTAATAGAAAATTAAAAAAAAATTTCAATCGTTTCAAAAATTAATTTTTGAGTGTACAAAATAGAAAAAAAATAAAAATTTTACAGTGAAAACTACAAAAAATTATTAATTACGTAAAAAAAAGTTCAAAAACATTATTTTCCACCTGGTGGGCTTCGAACCCGCAACCCTCTGATTTCTGTTCCAGCACGTTCCTATGCAACCCCCATACAAAATATTGACTTCTTATCACCCATGAAAAAGAACTTCTGACTAGTATATATTTATTGCAGCATTATATGTTGTTCAAAACCCATTCCTAAGGTTCTTTATGATGTAGTGAAGGAAGTGATTCATTTAGAAGTCATTCCATTTATTTTTGCTGGGTATATATAATATATATATTAGGGTTCGTCAAAAAAAAAAAATTATTTGATTTCGAATCATCACTTTTTTTAAAGTTTTTGCATAGAAAAAATATTACGTTTTTTTTTCTTTTTTATTTTAACTCCTTCCATTTTCCAAAAACTATCTTTTTCAAAAAAAGTACAAAGAAAGTACTTTGTAAAAACAAAGTATCTTTTTCCAAAAAATTTCGCTTTTTCCAAAAAGTACCATTTAAAAAATAGCATTTAAAAAACTATAATTTCAAAAAAAAGACTTTTTTTCCTCCCCCACGGATATCTCCACTAAAACAAGGTTTCTTGATATTCGGCATAGACGTGCGCTAAGAAGGGATTTTTGGAAATTCCTACCGGAACGGGCAAAAAGGGGAAAAGTCTCCCCATAAACAGTCTCACAAATTGGAAAAGTGCCTGCCCAAACCACTGGAGGTAAGAAGTTGAAATTTGGTATAAAGGTTCTTCCACTGTAGTAGACATCGACTAAGTTTGTATTTTTGGAATTCCCTACAGGATATCCCAAAAAGGAAATTCGGTATGTGAGTTCCTCCTTCTGTGTAGGCGTCCGCTTAAACGGCATTTTTGAAATTCCTATTGGGAGGGGAAATAAGGGGAAAAAGTCTCCTCCTTGACGGCCTCCCCAATCCCTTTTGGCGAACCTAAAATTTTAAATATGTATTCCTTGGAGTAGGACTAACTCACCGGCAACGTAATTTTTCTATTTTGGAACAGAAACATAGTAAAACTGTGGGTTGAAAGGGAAAAATGTCCCCAATAACGGCCTGCCCAAACCGCTGAGGCAATGAAGTTGAAATATGGTATGAATGTTCCTCATCCATCGCAGATAGCCGCGAAGATGGAATTTTTGTAAATTCCTAAAGGGAGGGGCAAAAAAAAGAAAAGCCTCCCCCTTGGTGGCATGTAAAAACCCCTTCGGCTAGAAACCTGAAATTTAAAATGGGGGTCCCTGGAGTAAGGGCTAACTTATTAGAAAGATACTTTTTTGAATTTTGCACAGGGTCGTTATAAAATGGGGGCTCAAAAAGGGAAAGTGGCCCCTTAACGACCTGTCCAAACTGCTGGAACTAGGAAGCTGAAATTCGGTACTTAGGTTCCTCTTCCAGAAAAAGTGTCCCCCTTGACAGCCTGCTCAAACTGCTGGAACTATGAAGCTGAAATTCCCTGTCGATGGATTTTCGGAAATTCCTACCGAGAGGGGCACAAATATTTATTTAAGCGATTTGTGCATTTATTTTTCCACATATAATTCATTATGACTTCCCCGAAAAAAACCGTCGCATTTTCATATAAATGTATGAAAAGTGCAGGACTTTCAGAATTCAAGAGCCAGTTCCGGAATATTTTTGTTCCACACATTGAAAAAAAAATTTACAGTTCTAAGTCAGAATTACGTCTGGATTATTTCTGAAAAATTTTAGCCCATAACGACCCCGAACAAAAAACGCCGTACATGGGACCGAAAAAGACCGTCGCATTTTCATATAAATGTATGAAAAGTGCAGGACTTTCAGAATTCAAGAGCCAATTTTGTAATATTTTTGCTTCACACATTGAAAAAAAATTTACAGTTCTAAGTCAGAATTACGTCTGGATTATTTCTGCAAAATTTTAGCCCATAACGACCCCGAACAAAAAACGCCGTACATGGGACCGAAAAAGACCGTGAATGTTCTTTTTAGTTTGACTCTAGATCATAAATTAATATCACTTTCTGTTTAAATTATTTTCAAATCAAAGAAAGATGATACAATTTTTACAAGTAAATTACAAAGAATAAAAATATATTTGAAAGAATATGTATTGCTGGTCTTATCGAATATGAATATGTATTGCTGGTCTTATCGAATTCTTTCAAATATATTTTTATTCTTTGTAATTTACTTGTAAAAATTGTATCATCTTTCTTTGATTTGAAAATAATTTAAACAGAAAATGATATTAATTTATGATCTAGAGTCAAACTAAAAAGAACATTCATTTACTTAAAAATAAGAGATCAACTAAATATTCCTCCATTCATCTTAAAAACACATTGACACGGTGCAAAAATATAATTTAAATAATATACATTTAAATTTAAATTTAACGGTTCGTTGTAATTCAAAAATCTGTGGTTATCATACACAGAGTTGAATAGAATCAGCTGAGATATCTTAAGAATTAAGGTTCAAAGCAAAATAGAGTAATAATAACAAGGGATAAAAATAGCATTGTTAAATTTCGTTGATGTTAGTCTAAGTTGAGTTGTTGATACGAAACTCGATTTTCTTTCAGCGGTCACATAAGTAGACAACATTAAAAATATTAGCCCACACAAGACGAAATACACTGATGATGGCTTTGTAGCGAAAGCCGAAAATACGTATTCTGTATTGCTGGTCTTATCGAATTCTTTCAAATATATTTTTATTCTTTGTAATTTACTTGTAAAAATTGTATCATCTTTCTTTGATTTGAAAATAATTTAAACAGAAAGTGATATTAATTTATGATCTAGAGTCAAACTAAAAAGAACATTCATTTACTTAAAAATTTTAAATTTTTAAAAATTTTCGATTTTTTTATATAAAATTTACATAATTTTAGCAATTTTTATATTTTGTAGTATATTATGCTAAAAAGTACCAAAAACCTGCCTTTTGTAAATAATATTAAAACCCGGTCTGACCCGGTCTACCGGACCGGACGACCGGGTAGACCGTAAAGACCGGTCAACCGGTTTTAAAACCGGTCTGACCGGGTAGACCGGTCGACCACAAAACCGGGTAATGGGGGGCTCTAGTAATATTAGAACAGACCGCGAAGGCTATGATATTAGAACAGACCGCGAAGGCTGTGATATTAGAATAGACCGCGAAGGCTGTGATATTAGAACAGACCGCGAAGGCTGTAATATTAGAACAGACCGCGAAGGCTGTGATATTAGAACAGATCGCGAAGGCTGTGATATTAAAACAGACCAAGAAGGCTGTGATATTAGAACAGACCGCGAAGGCTGTAATATTAGAACAGACCGCGAAGGCTGTAATATTAGAACAGACCGCGAAGGCTGCGATATTAGAACAGACCGCGAAGGCTGTAATATTAGAACAGACCGCGAAGGCTGTGATATTACAACAGACCGCGAAGGCTGTGATATTAGAACAGACCGCGAAGGCTGTGATATTAGAACAGACCGCGAAGGCTGTGATATTAGAACAGACCGCGAAGGCTGTGATATTAGAACAGACCGCGAAGGCTGTAATATTAGAACAGACCGCGAAGGCTGTGAAATTATTTTTGAGACAACCAACCGAAATCTATCGTCTTTCCAAAAATTTAGCTCGTTACTGGCAAAGTATCGGGCTATGGTAGTTAGCTTTGACCACACCGTGTGTGTAGCAACTTGAACTACTTATTTGAATAAAAAAATTAACCAAATGAGAATTATATGTGGCTAAAAAGCAAAGCACAAAAATGTATAAAACAAGTAAGTAAGTAAAATATTTATTGAGCCTTCTTTTCTTATCTTAACATTGAATTGATACATACAATCGACATTATATTATCATTAACATCTTAAAACTGTAATTCGTCTTGTTCTAATAAACAGTGAAGTAATAAGCAACTAGCTCAATTTAAAATTTTATATGTACGGAGTACTTAATAATACAAATGTATATAATGCTTGCTCCCGGCATTTGAAATAACGAACAGAGCAGATGTCTGATTTAAAAAAATTAAAATTAAGCAACACTTAAAACTAAAAGAACAAATCTGTTAAATAACAATGTCGAAACATAGAATAAATATAAATCACAGAATGGTTTAGGATTGTGGCAAACGGGAGGTACATGAATAACAATTAATAGTTTAAAATATAATAAATAAATTAAGAAGCATAACATTATAGATACTCATAATAGTACAATTCGAATTTACATTACTATATGAAAATAACTTTCAAAATAAGATTTAACGTAAAATGTACATAGGAAGTATAAAATAATAATTAATATATCAGAGATTAAATTAATTTAATTAGCCCCTATGAGAGCCCGGAAAAGCCTTTTTATAAAAGTCCGGCAGGCTACGTTGGCCGTCGTCAACATTTTCGAATAGGATGCCGACTGGTGACAAATAAGAGTAGGTTGACCAGTTTATATTTCTTTCAGCTTCGAAAATTTCGTTCATTAGCACGTTGTCATGAGAAGAAAGTTTGTCGACAAAATTTCTCTGTAGTGACATGACGTATTTGCAGAATGGTATTACTGATGAGTTTCCATAGATGTAATTGTTTGAAAAGCGTTTAGTGAAGTTCTCGAAGTTTCTGTTTATACATTTTCTCAAGACCCTTCGTTCAAAAATTTCAAACTCTTTGGCCACTATTGGAGAAATAGTGAACCAGATTGGAAATGCATATGCCAATACAGGTCTGATGGCAACCTTGTATAAAAGTAATTTTGTCTTCTGAGGAAGGTACTTACTGTTCAATATATTTGAGAACATTCCAGCTGTACGTCTGGCCTTTGTTAGAAGGAGCCTGCCATGATTATTAAATTTAAACATTTTGTCAAAGTTAACCCCAATGTATTTGATGCTGGATTTAAATGGAATTTCAACATCAAAGTCTGTTATGTCCCCCCAATGGCACTGTAGTGGTGTTGCCAGCTAGCTCGCGTAGCATCCACCTAGGGTCGAGTTCCAACCCACCACTACAGCCCAGGGACACAAACAATTAAAATTTCAAAAAAAAACAAAAAAAACTAAACCAACAAAACTTGAACATCCAAGAGGGAGGACGAGGTGCTAAAATCCCCCACAAATGCCCTCCCAACCATGGTCATCAATTAGGTCCCATAAAATTCATTGATGACCCCAAAACCCCCCACACAAATTAAGGCTGCGTCCAAGCGAGAACGTTTGATCAAGGGTGTAACGAGTGGTTGCTTTTGCATCCCATGCTTGGGGATCACGGGTGACGCTGTGTCTGAAAGGTTCCTATAAATACGATAAGAGGGGATCGGATGGGTAAAATGTGTTGGTACCTGTTGAATACGATGCTATGGACCACGAAACAGGGGCCCGTCCTGTTTTTTTTTACGGTCAGCGTCTGGCTGGATAACACTGGCAGTATTGCGAAACCGTGACGTATTGGAGTCCAGGCGGCCAAGTAAAATACAGTTGAGAGCTGATGGCTTATGATGTAATGGACCATTAAAGACGGTATAGGTTGGATGAAGTATATTTAGCGAATGGATGTTTGTATTTTTTATAATATGATTTTTTTTTTTTAATTTAATAGCAGCCGGTAAATTTTTGCTTATGCCGGTGGCCAATTGCAGCGTGGTCGTGAAAAAAAATGCTTCTTCCTATTACAAAATAGTATGGCGTAGTAGAAATATGTTTTCGTTTTGGTTGACAATCTGTCACAAAAAAATAGGAATGGTTCGGAAAGTAGTAGCGAATGTAATAGAATAAAGGAATTTAATGTGAATGTGTTTAGTCTCCAATTTTATGGGTAGGCACAGGGTTGCATTTTTTGCAACCGGTTCCCATTCATGAAAATGCAGAAAATTTGGCATACATGTTTGCAAATTATGTTTTATGTTTTGTCCGCCTAAGGTAAAGTCAAACTATCAGAAAGTCCGTTTTAGTTTTAAAATTTGTTGGAAATATGTTTTTTTTAGAGGGAAAATTATGGGAAAAACAGAGGTTTCGTGGCGCAGAATTAGGGATAAGAACTCCATTGTTAATTTAAAAGTCAAGTCGAAAAGCCGCGGCAATAATATTTGAAATCGAAGTAAGGAGGAGAAAAGTATATACATATACTGACCTTTATTTTTTAACCTGTGAACCTAATAAAGTGAAGGAAATACAAGTGTGGGTTTAATGAAAATTTTTATTAAAGTTTTAAAGTAAAACGAATTGTGAAATCTTTGTTACAACATAAGTAAAGTGAGTACATTAGTGAGTGCCATTTATCAGTACGTACCTACATAGGACTTCATTTTTGTCTAGGCGGCGGTGAAAGGCTTTCGTCCTAGATCATCGGTGGTAACATCCGACACGAGCTGTGCTTTGGGTAGCATCCTACACGTAGGAAAGCCCATTTTTGTGTAAGGGTCAGTGAAGTTTTTTGTGCCGTGGTGACAACTCTTAGCGGCTGCAGACGGGAACATCGCATAGAGATCTAAAGTAGGAAAGTGGAGGAAAAACGTTTTTTTGTTTGGTGCAATCAGTATCCAGGTAAAAGTGTAATATAGAGGTGTGAAAAGTGGATATACTTACCAAGTAAAGTTTTGGCCAGAAGATCCACGGCCATTGGTAGTTGTGGCACATAAGGGCAAAGCCTTGAGCCGCTATACTCAAGCGCCATTTAACGTCCATTTTTTTTGTATTGTACATGAAACAGGGAAAAAAAGAATACAACGTATTAGAGTTTTAATTTATAAATTGGTGGTTAGTTTTTTCGAGTGTATGTTATTTTTTTTTGTGGAGTTATTAATAAAATTTTAAAGAGACAATTTTTTTGAGCAGTGAAACTAAATAGTTAAGTTTAAAGTTTTAATTGGTAGTATTCTTACGTATTGTAAGTGCCTAAATTTTTAAAGTTTAAATTTTTATTAGTATACAAAAGATCTAAGGGATTACAAAGTTTTTCGTGGGTATAGTTTGATTTAGTGAGAGGCTCATTGGCCTAAGGTTTTTATAGTTTTAGCCACCTAAGAGAGCTCCTTTAGGTAGGATTTTTTTGTTGTGATATATATTTTTTTTTGTTGGTGACTCAAAATGGAGTCAGTATCTTAAAACTTTGTAGGCTTGCGGGTTTTTTTTTTGGTTCAAAGTGGAACCATCTTTGTTTTATAGTTTTTTTTTTATAAATTTTGGCACAACATTCTCTTATTTAACTAGATTCTTTTGTAATTTTAGTCGTATTGTTAGTGTTTTTTTTATTAAGTTGTAGTATTATTTAAATTAAGTTTTTTTTTTCTTCGTTGGCCGGGAATTTTGAATATTTTAAATACGCAAGCGTTCATACCCGGGTTTTTTTTTGACATTGTGTGGTAAAATCCTAAGAGGAATCAATTTAAATTCATTTGTCTGTACTTTAAGTTTTGAGTTTTATTTTTAGCCGGAAGTTTTGAATTTTAAGAAAACATAGGTGTTCACACCAATAGTTTTTTGACTTTTTTTTATTAGTTGTAATTAAAGTTTAATTAATTTTTTTTTGGTGTTTTTTTTTTAACATTTTTATTTTTAGATTAAATTCCCGATAAGCCGTAAATATAGACTCTTTTGTTAGATTAAGATTAGCTTCAATAAATAATGTTAATTAAGTGAAAATTTTTAAATAATGTGTTGGTAACTTGTTTATAGGGTGAAGTTAACGGTGTGAGGTAAGTGGGGTAAGTGTGTGTGTGGGGATTTGGGGTCATCGTGGAAAATTTATTGGACGCAATTGATGACCATGGTTGGGAGGGCAAATGTGGGGGATATTGACACCTCGTCCTCCCTCTGGAATGTTCATTTTTTTTTGGTGGTTTTTTTTTGTGAAATTTTAATTGTTTGTGTCCCTGGGCTGTAGTGGTGGGTTGGAACTCGACCCTAAGTGGATGCTACGCGAGCTAGCTGGCAACACCACTACAGCAACACCACTACTACTGGGGGCACATAACATTATGGCGCCCAAGCGGAATGAGTCCCGGAACCGGTTCTACGGTCCGGAATAAGAAAAGAAAAATTTTTGGTATATACGTCATCTAAATATGCTAAGTCCATAGGACACTAAATTTTTGTCATTAGCCCAACGATGGGATGTGTGTTTTTGAGAATCCCGAAATTTTGACACCATCAACCTATCAGGCCCAAATGAAGGACTAGACCTTTAATTTGTGTGTGGAGTCAAAATATAGGGAAACTCTAAAATACACATCCTCTCGACATTTTTCAAGGGACAAATATAGCAATGGCGTGAAAGCTTAATACGGAAATCGTTTCACTGACAGGCAAATTTGTCTATTTTGGTTTTTTTTAATTAATTAATTTCTTTAGATTCAGTTTTATTAATGTGTGCCCGAGGAACTGGTAGGCTTTTGGGAATCCTAGAACTTTGAACCTGAAACCTATAAGGCCCAAGTTAAGGCAAAGCCTAAAACTTGTGAGCAGGATCAAAGTGATAGGAAACTCAAAAGGCGTGCCAGTCCAAAAGGTGCAAATGATTTTTTTTTATATAAAACGTCCGTGGACTGAAGGACTTGAAAATACCCGCTCCGAATGTCGATACAGGGGCGAGAATATTCGACAAGTCACTTTGGGCTTCCGAAAACTTACCACTGAGGAAACTGAAGATGATAAGGAAACGGAAGCGCGCGGAATAGATAATTTTTCAAACCTTTAATTTAAATTTTGATTTACTGAACATTTTTTAAGAGGCCTGAAAGTCAGGCGCATAAGTTAAATTCTGCTGAGTCCACATACACACCCACTTAGTCTCACACCAAGTGTTAACTAGCCCGTATATTATTGTATTGTGTATTTGATTTTGTGTAGTAGTTTACCTTTTTTTTTTAAATTTTTTTTATATAAATATTTTTTAAAATTTTAATTGATTTTAAAGTTTTTTATATTTTTTTTTATTTCTATATTTTTTTTTTTAAGTTTTTATTTAAATTAAATTCCAATTTATTTTAAAGTTTTTTTTTATTAAATTTTTAATTTATTTTAAAGTTTTTTTTATTAAATTTTTAATTTATTTTAAAGTTTTTATTTTTCTTTATATCTTTTGTTGTAATTAAATTTTTTTTTATTAAACAAAAGTATATATTCTTTCAATTTTTTTTTTGTTTGTTTAATTTAGATTGCTTTGTCCTAAAAATTTTTTTTTATAAATTTGTTTTTCTTTTTTCTTCAATTTTTAATCTAAACTTGTTTCTTACTATTTTTTTTTGTTTACCGTTTTTGTTTAAATCTATTTTTTTTCTTCCAATTAATTTTGGTTTATTTATAGTTCTTATTTTTCTTTTTAATAATTAAATTTCAATTTTTTTTTATTATTAATATTTATTTTTTTTTATTTATTCATTTTGTTGCATGTTGTGTTAGTGTGTATGTTTAGTTTTAATTAGAATAGTAAATATTATTGAAAGTTTTCAGTAGTTTTTTTTTAGTGTGCACGTTTATCAAAGTTTATAATTTTTCATTTTTATTTGAGTTCTTTTGTCCGATATTTATTTCATTTCGCTAATTATTTCACGGACAAGTTTTTTGTATTTATATGTAACCGTTGTTTTGAGTTGCCTAGTAGGTTCAATTCTTGCTTATTTTGGGACGAATAAGTTTTGTCGTTGAAATAAGGGTCTACAAGTCTATATTTTGTTTTTTTTATCGAGTGATGAGCGCAAACACTCGATCCCAATCGAGGAATAGAAAAAGAGTTCTACAACAAGCGTTTGATTTGAATAGGTCACACCAACCGACAATTCCAAAACAACGCAAATACGATAAAGCTTCGAGGAAAATGGCTGAGACGAACGGACAACAAAATGACCCAAGTTTTCATGATTATTCGAATAGTATTATGAATCCACAGGGTGCAGAGGCTCCCCTACAACCAGTAGTTATAGGGAATCAGTTGTTAGCTGAGGGTAGCGATCAGCAGGGTTTAGACCCTGAAGTTAGGGGAATGGTGTCCGATGAGGCTTTAGCCGTTCAACGCGAATTGGAGGAAAAAGTTAGGCGAACGGTTCAGGAGCAAATGATAGGCGTTACGAAAACTTTTCAGGATGAAATGATAGGTGTGAGGAAAACCATGGAGAATCTGGCATCGATAGTGGAGAATCTCGCAAAATCATCATCCCAAACACAACAACGTCAAACAGCGCCTGTGTCCATGAATAACCCTGCAAACACTGCGCATATAAACCCTGCCAACGGTCTTAATTTAAACAACAATCCAGTCATCGGTAATACATTTAATAATCACCCTTATAACATGAATTTTATCCCCAGTGGGCAAGTTGCTAACGGCGTGTCATCCAACAACACCGCAAATGCAAATTTTTTTTCAAATGTGCCCACTAGTGGCAATTATTTTTCAAACGCTAACCAGCCTAATAACATTTATCGGAATAACGGTGCTAGTGACAGAAATGTAGGCCAAAGCGTTCCACTGACCAACTTTTTTGGTAGTAACCTACCTCAGATGAACCTTAATTCGACAACTCCGTTTCAGAAACAGGTTAACCCTGCGAATATAAATCAGGGTTTCGACCAGAAACAAATTAGAGTCGATAAACTGGTGGTTGTATTTGATGGCAACGTAAACAAATTAAGTATAGAGGAGTTCATATTCCGTATCGAACATTTACAGGCCCATTACAACATACCATGGGGAGAAATGTCACGGGATTTTCACCTTTTGCTAACTGGAACGGCAAACGATTGGTATTGGTGGTACCTAATGAACCACTGCGTGTCAGATTGGGAGAGCCTTAGAAATGCTCTACTTGGGCAGTATCGCACTAACCGCTCAAATTTCGAGATGATGAGAGATTTAGTGGAGCGGAAACAACAGATAAACGAGTCGATTGATTATTTCTTTCATATCATGTATAGATTACGTTCCCGGCTTGTTCAACCAATATCCGAAGGCGATATGATAAAGATATTGAAAAGAAACGTGAAGGAAAGTGTCAGTCGTATCGTTTACCCAATGACAGTCGCTTCGGTGGAGCAGTTGCGAAATGAATGCAACGAAGCTGAACGCAATTTCCCACGAAGGGAAAATAGACAGGCCCCGCAACCAATTTCAAGGCCAATTCAAAACCCAAGACGCTACGTAAATGAAGTTCTATACAATGAAGACGAACCCGAGGAACTTTGCAGCGATATCGAAGCAATTAACAGCGTTATCGTGTGCTGGAATTGCCGCCAAGAGGGTCATATTTTCGTCGACTGCCCATCCGATCAACTGAACTATTTTTGTTACAAGTGCGGTAAACCAGACGTTGTCGCCCCAAATTGCGAAACGTGCAAGAAACGGGGAAACTCGAAACGGGGCGTGGTTTCGACGGGGGAATCACGTCCCTCGAGAATCGCCCCGAAACCCCAACAACAGCAATTGCAGGAAAATCGGCAATTTCAACAACAACAAAACTGTCAGCCTCAACAACAACAAACCCAGCAAATTCAACAACAAAATCAGGAGCAACAACAAAATCAATGAAATTTTCAAAAATCAGGCACTATTTACCGAAAGAAGTTCGCGAACAAAATTACAAAATAGTTCGCCAAAGAATTTTTGGTGAAATAACAGGTGAAGTCGATTCCCAACAACAGCAACAACAAAACGTAATTATCAACCATAATGAAATTTCTAAAGACTCAAATAAAACTCTATCGATGAGAAAATATAACCAAATTTTGAAGAAAAGATCCAGCTATGCGAGAAGAAAATTTACGCGAAAACTCATTACTGAGTCAATAAACCATCTATCATTAGGAACAGATCCACGGCCATATGCCGAAATCATAATTGAAGGTATAGGCTATCGTGGGCTGTTAGATTCTGGCGCTTCGGTAAGTGTACTAGGGAAAAACTGTCGCGAAATGTTAGATGAATTGAATTCGAAATTTACAAAAATATTGGTCAATGTTCACACAGCAGCTGGTCAACAACATAGAGTTTTAGGAAAAACCGAGCTCGAAATTGAATATAAAGGTGAAACCCATAAAATCACGTTTTATTTATGCCCCGATCTACAACAGGATATTTATTTAGGAGTAGATTTTTGGAAAAAATTCAAAATCGCTCCGGAAATTTTTCCAATAAATGAAATAAATGTTGAATTAGCCAGAAAAATTCACGGGCAAGAAGAAAGCAATGAAAATCATAAAGCAAAAATGCATCAATTAACAGATGAGCAACAAAAACAACTGCAAAAAGTGATAAATAAATTCCCAGCTTTTGAAGATAAAGGCCTTGGCTGCACAAGTTTAGAAAAGCACGAAATAAAGTTGAAAGAGGGTACGAATCCTATAAAGGAAAGGCATTACCCTATTTCACCGGCAGTGCAGGAAATCGTCTACGCGGAAATCGACAACATGCTCAAATTAAACGTCATAGAAGAGAGCGACAGCCCCTGGAGTAACCGAACGACAGTGGTAAGAAAACCAGGTAAAAACCGGTTCTGTCTTGATGCCCGCAAACTAAATGATGTCACAATAAAAGATGCTTATCCGCTGCAAAATATAGACGGAATCCTGAGCCGTATAGATCAAACGCATTACATCAGCAGCGTCGACCTGAAGTATGCCTTCTGGCAGATTGAACTCGAGGAAGAATCGAGGCCATACACCGCGTTCACGGTGCCAGGTCGGCCGCTGTATCAATTTCGCGTGATGCCGTTTGGTCTATGCAACGCGGCTCAGCGATTATGTCGCCTAATGGATAAGGTGATACCTGCTCGCTTGAAATCTAATGTTTTTATCTATCTAGATGACCTGCTCATAATTTCCGATGAATTTTCAATGCACTTACGATTACTCGAGCAAGTAGCCGAGTGCCTACGAAAGGCTAATTTGACAATCGGCCTAAAAAAATCTATGTTCTGTTTTAAAGAGTTGCGGTACCTGGGGTTCATTATTGGAGGCGGTATGCTTAAAACGGATCCCGAAAAGGTGACAGCAATCCAAAGGATTCAGCTGCCAAAGTCACCGAGGGAAGTGAGGAGTTTTTTAGGAACTGCCGGATGGTATCGGCGTTTCATTAAAGATTTTGCATCTATATCCGCAGCTTTAACTGACACGCTAAAAAAGGGCAAGAAGTTCACAATAACCCCAGAAGCGAAGGAAGCTTTCGAATCCCTAAAATACGCCCTCACAACCGCCCCCGTACTACGCCATCCGGATTTCAGCCGGCAATTTTATATTCAATGTGACGCATCAGACTACGGGATCGGAGAAGTTCTTTTCCAGAAAAATGACAGTGGAGATGAGAATCCAATTGCGTTTTATTCGCAGAAGTTCACCGCATGTCAAAAGAACTACTCCGTGACCGAAAAAGAATGCCTTGCCGCAGTCTTAGCAGTAAAACGTTTTCGCCCATACGTGGAGTTGATGAAGTTCACCATCATCACTGATCACGCTAGCCTGAAATGGCTCATGTCTTTGAAGGATCTAAGTGGACGCTTGGCCAGGTGGTCACTTCAACTACAGGCGTATGATTTTACGATCGAACATCGCAAAGGATCGGAAAATGTGGTGGCAGACACATTGTCCAGAATGTCGATTGAAATAAGTGAAATAGATGATGATTATTTTGATTTTGAAACCAACGAATTCGAGAGTGAAGAATATGTAAATCTGATTAAAAATATCGAAGAAAATCAAAATAAATTGCCCGATTTGAAAATAGAAAGCGGAAAGATTTTTAAAAGGATGAACTTCGATAGGAACGAAAATCTTGAAGAATGTGCATGGAAGTTGTGGGTTCCCCAGGAAATTACACATATCCTAATCGAAAAGGCTCACGACGCTACAACATCGGCTCACGGGGGCTTACATAAAACGCTAAACAGGTTAAAACAACTCTACTATTGGCCCAAAATGACCACACAGGTGCGTAATTATGTATTGAATTGCCAGGTTTGCAAAGAAACCAAACCATCCAATCAAAATTTGCGACCGTCAATAGGTAAGGAAGTGTTAACTGAAAGGCCGTTTCAAAAATTATATGTTGATTTTCTCGGGAAATACCCGCGGTCGAAAAAAGGCAACGCCTATATTTTTATAGTGGTAGACCACTTCACGAAATTTTCTTTTATAAAGGCCATGAAAGAGGCAACCGCGAAGAATGTTGTGCAGTTTTTGGTTCAGGAAATTTTTAACAAATTTGGAGTTCCGGAAATTATTCACAGTGACAATGGTCAACAATTTGTTTCAGGCACGTTTAATCAAATGATCGAAGCCTACAAAATCACGCATATAAAAACGGCATTCTATTCGCCGCAATCAAATGCCTCTGAAAGGGTCAACCAATCGATACTGGCAGCCATCAGGGCTTATATGGAAAAAGACCACAGAGATTGGGATTTGTATTTGGCGGAGATAGAATGCGCGTTACGAACCTCCATCCATACGGCAACTGGAACAACACCTTTCTTTGCTTTATTTGGCTACCACTGGTTTTCGAATGGTTCTGATTATAAACTAGCAAGAAAACTAAAATCGATGACCGATCATCAAATTATCAATCTTGACCGAGAAGATCGGCTTAAACTGATTAATGACAAAATTAAGAAAAATATGCACGAAGCTTTTGAAAAAAGTGCAAAAAGATATAATGAGAGAGCTCGCACAACAAAATTTTATCCAGGTCAAGAGGTCTACAGGAGGAATTTTGCACAATCAGATTTTAGAAACAACATTAATGCAAAATTTTGTCGAAAATTTTTAAAATGCCGAATTGTAAAACCAATCGGCAACAATATGTATGAAATAGAAAATCTACAGGGCAAATCAATTGGCATATTTCATGCAAAAGATATAAAAGTCTAATAGAAAGTAAAACCTGTGATAGTAAAACACCTCAAGTGCTGTCCAGTTTTTTTGTACTATACTACAAAGGAAACAGATAAACTTACATTCCGAGCAATAATCACAAAAAAAAAAAAGAACAAAAAAAGGAAACTTCTTTTCTACGAACGTGAAATAAGGGATAACCCTAGCGTAAGGGAAAGGAACCGGAAAACATTTTTTTTTTAACCGCAAAATCGTTAAGTTTTTTTTTACAACCCGAAGGAAATAATAATATACTACTTAAATTTAACTAAACTACAAAAGGGGAAAAAAAAGGAAAAAGGGAAACAAAACTCACATGACTTGATGAAAATGGTGATGAATTGCGGCGAAGTATGGAAAGGCAGAGCTGCATCACTGCCAGATAGCATATAAATATAGCTGAAAGCAAATTAGGGAAAGAAACAAATTTGTTTAAAATTACGTAGCAAATACCACACATACTTACCTGGAAGTGCCCGGCTTCTCAGTCGGTAGAGCATTGAGACTCTACAGAGTGTGGAAGTTCCCCACGTTGGGACGCACGAATCCCCAAAACGGGATAAGCACCCCGCATCATAATCTCGCACACCGGTGCCTCCATCGTGCACTTGGCAGCCCCGGAGTTTTGTTGCGGATGACGGCGGTAACTTGGAGGAGTAAGGCAAGAGGTTCTAAAACGAGGGGGTAACCCCGTCCCGACCAACCATCAACGTGGATGATTAGCAACGTTGAAAACTCAATGGTATAGATCTCCGCTTATAACAGAACTTCGCAGCATTGCTTCCTGAAAAGTTTTGGTGACATAGCTTCGAGTATACCGCAACGATTATGAGCAGCTGGGATTTAGGGGTTTTTATACTTCAAGCGGTTAAACGTAGATTTGTTTTGGATACTTAACGTTGATGGATATGGACGAAAACATAGCTATTGTTGCCGGCAGTAAAGTCTGGAAGAAGTTTAGCTAGGTTAATATTTTTTTTACTCGGGGAAGTAAATACACCCAGAAAAGGGAATCGGTAGAATCAACTGAAAATGACGGTTAAGACAAAGGTATATGCAGTAAAAGGAAAATTTAGGTATTTACTTTTAAAAGATTTGAAAATTTTTGTTAGTTTTAACTGCTGGAAAATAACCAACAAATGCATTTGAAAGAGGAAAATCCCAATGGTGTAAAGTTAACCGACAAATTTTGACTACTGTGTGTCTGAAATACTTTTGTTTCTTTCAATTACAAAGATATGTGTAAGTACTTCAGCCCATGTAAAATTTGAGGTAAAGATTCCAAACCGTTCTCCAATTTTTATGCTTTTGGGCATTGGATATACAATGAAAGTTTCTGATTTGTTCAACGAAATTTTTATGTTTCAAACAACCCGATAAATCATAAAGCGATACAGTATCGTTAACGAGGTCATATAGGTATCGTATTTGCTACCATTTATCATACAAAAATATGAACTCGGTATATCATAAATTTTTTTTAAATAACGATAAGTTTTCTGAAAAAGTCACATTTGCTTGTTCTAATTTAGTCGTTAAAGACATCATATATACCTCGTGATTTTCGATATCACAACGAGACCGTTATTTCATTCAAAAACCATATCAGTAACGAATGAACATTTTACTTCACGGTACCTATTACTTATGAATCTTTAATGATATAATTCTCGGACAAACGAAGCACCGAAGTGATATCGTGCCGAGTTGGAAACGATATCGTTTGGTTTGTTGGGAACTACCAATGAGGAAGACAACTGCTTGCTATAAAATTACTGTCATGATATTAAAAATAACTGACTTAGGAAATTGTTACGAAAATACAGTACTGTTAGTTAGTTGCTGTCTTGGGTAACCGTCGTAAGGGGTTTTGCATTTTTCTACAGGAAAAACAACTGTAATTACTGTTGAAAACAACAACTGTCAAACATGTTTGAGTGTAGGGGCATTCGAATATAAAACATAACCAATGTCGGCACAATATGTTTTTTGTTTAATATTTTGGGGCTTAATAATGAAGGAATTCACAGTTTAAGTGCTAATGTTAGCAAGGTGTAAGATAGCAGGATTGGTTTCAAAGTTTAACCCAAAGAGAGTTGTTAAATTTATAATAGACTATAATGAACTACTTTAGATATCATGAACTGTGAATACCCTTAATATTTGAATGGAGCCTTCAAAAATGTTTAAGTTACACGAGTGAAATTATTTGTGCAACCAAGGTTGAGAATAAATTTTTTTTTAAAGGGAAAATGACATTTCTGTTCGTTTGTAGGAAAAAACTCCCTTTTATCTAAACAACTGAAATGAGTTACAAGATCTCAGACTAGTGTTCGTAAGTTTTAACTTTATTTAGGCAAAAAAATTTACCTTTTTTTTGGACGGAGTGGTTTTTCAGGAGAAAAAGAAACGGTTGGAAAAATTATTAAATTTACGACGGCAGGAATTTACCTTTGTATTGTTTTGTTAAAGAAAACATCAGCTTGGGGCCCAGTCCTCATACGGGACGGTATTAAGACACCGATTCGTTTACCTGGAGTAGATAACTGCAACACGTTGGCTTCAACTTCTGTTCATGGTCACGAGAATGTGTGGTGTGTAGTGGTTGTCAAGTTTCGCAAGACGGCGGACGTTTTAAGGTGTAGGTGATTGTTAGCATTATTCAGATGACGGTGGCTTGATAAAAGTTTCGCTGGTATGGCTATGTACCACGATGTATTTTGTGTTATTTATTTTAAAGACGAGAGCATTTAGTGGCGTGGTTGGCCGGTTGACTATGGAAGCGGAAGAGGCTTTTGCATTTAGCGGAAATGCCCATGAAAACGTAAAAAGAACGGCAATGACAGGATAACTCTCCAAAATAGTCGGTAATGCGGCACAATGGCGATTGTCGCGGTAAATTGATATACGTCGGTAATGCCGCCCATAAGGAATTTCGTTTTATGGGGACGTGCTAGTAGGGGGGTTGGTAACGGTGTATCTACCCCTGGATTAACGTGCGGATGCGTGCAAGCGAGAACGTTTGATCAAGGGTGTAACGAGTGGTTGCTTTTGCATCCCATGCTTGGGGATCACGGGTGACGCTGTGTCTGAAAGGTTCATATAAATACGATAAGAGGGGATCGGATGGGTAAAATGTGTTGGTACCTGTTGAATACGATGCTATGGACCACGAAACAGGGGCCCGTCCTGTTTTTTTTTACGGTCAGCGTCTGGCTGGATAACACTGGCAGTATTGCGAAACCGTGACGTATTGGAGTCCAGGCGGCCAAGTAAAATACAGTTGAGAGCTGATGGCTTATGATGTAATGGACCATTAAAGACGGTATAGGTTGGATGAAGTATATTTAGCGAATGGATGTTTGTATTTTTTATAATATGATTTTTTTTTTAATTTAATAGCAGCCGGTAAATTTTTGCTTATGTCGGTGGCCAATTGCAGCGTGGTCGTGAAAAAAAATGCTTCTTCCTATTACAAAATAGTATGGCGTAGTAGAAATATGTTTTCGTTTTGGTTGACAATCTGTCACAAAAAAAATAGGAATGGTTCGGAAAGTAGTAGCGAATGTAATAGAATAAAGGAATTTAATGTGAATGTGTTTAGTCTCCAATTTTATGGGTAGGCACAGGGTTGCATTTTTTGCAACCGGTTCCCATTCATGAAAATGCAGAAAATTTGGCATACATGTTTGCAAATTATGTTTTATGTTTTGTCCGCCTAAGGTAAAGTCAAACTATCAGAAAGTCCGTTTTAGTTTTAAAATTTGTTGGAAATATGTTTTTTTTAGAGGGAAAATTATGGGAAAAACAGAGGTTTCGTGGCGCAGAATTAGGGATAAGAACTCCATTGTTAATTTAAAAGTCAAGTCGAAAAGCCGCGGCAATAATATTTGAAATCGAAGTAAGGAGGAGAAAAGTATATACATATACTGACCTTTATTTTTTAACCTGTGAACCTAATAAAGTGAAGGAAATACAAGTGTGGGTTTAATGAAAATTTTTATTAAAGTTTTAAAGTAAAACGAATTGTGAAATCTTTGTTACAACATAAGTAAAGTGAGTACATTAGTGAGTGCCATTTATCAGTACGTACCTACATAGGACTTCATTTTTGTCTAGGCGGCGGTGAAAGGCTTTCGTCCTAGATCATCGGTGGTAACATCCGACACGAGCTGTGCTTTGGGTAGCATCCTACACGTAGGAAAGCCCATTTTTGTGTAAGGGTCAGTGAAGTTTTTTGTGCCGTGGTGACAACTCTTAGCGGCTGCAGACGGGAACATCGCATAGAGATCTAAAGTAGGAAAGTGGAGGAAAAACGTTATGAGAAAATTGAAATCGTACGTACGGCAAAAAATCTGGGCATAGTATTTAACAGTAATTTAACTTGGTCAGATCACATCAATGCACTGGTTGCACAAATATATGTGAAATTAAGAACGTTGTGGTCTGTGCAGTACTTTACGCCGCTGAAAGTAAGAATATTACTGGCAAAGGCCTATTTGGTGCCAAGTCTTACTTACGGTTGCCAATTGTTTTCTAATTGCGATTCTATTAGTAGGAAAAAACTCCAAGTTTTATATAACAATATTATACGGTATATTTACGGACTTAAAAGACGGGATCAAGTATCGTCCTATT
>OX465298.1:67122157-67127157 GCA_949987735.1 Leucophora obtusa
AATAAATAAATAAATAAATAAATAAATAAATAAATAAATAAATAAATAAATAAATAAATAAATAAATAAATAAATAAATAAATAAATAAATAAATAAATAAATAAATAAATAAATAAATAAATAAATAAATAAATAAATAAATAAATAAATAAATAAATAAATAAATAAATAAATAAATAAATAAATAAATAAATAAATAAATAAATAAATAAATAAATAAATAAATAAATAAATAAATAAATAAATAAATAAATAAATAAATAAATAAATAAATAAATAAATAAATAAATAAATAAATAAATAAATAAATAAATAAATAAATAAATAAATAAATAAATAAATAAATAAATAAATAAATAAATAAATAAATAAATAAATAAATAAATAAATAAATAAATAAATAAATAAATAAATAAATAAATAAATAAATAAATAAATAAATAAATAAATAAATAAATAAATAAATAAATAAATAAATAAATAAATAAATAAATAAATAAATAAATAAATAAATAAATAAATAAATAAATAAATAAATAAATAAATAAATAAATAAATAAATAAATAAATAAATAAATAAATAAATAAATAAATAAATAAATAAATAAATAAATAAATAAATAAATAAATAAATAAATAAATAAATAAATAAATAAATAAATAAATAAATAAATAAATAAATAAATAAATAAATAAATAAATAAATAAATAAATAAATAAATAAATAAATAAATAAATAAATAAATAAATAAATAAATAAATAAATAAATAAATAAATAAATAAATAAATAAATAAATAAATAAATAAATAAATAAATAAATAAATAAATAAATAAATAAATAAATAAATAAATAAATAAATAAATAAATAAATAAATAAATAAATAAATAAATAAATAAATAAATAAATAAATAAATAAATAAATAAATAAATAAATAAATAAATAAATAAATAAATAAATAAATAAATAAATAAATAAATAAATAAATAAATAAATAAATAAATAAATAAATAAATAAATAAATAAATAAATAAATAAATAAATAAATAAATAAATAAATAAATAAATAAATAAATAAATAAATAAATAAATAAATAAATAAATAAATAAATAAATAAATAAATAAATAAATAAATAAATAAATAAATAAATAAATAAATAAATAAATAAATAAATAAATAAATAAATAAATAAATAAATAAATAAATAAATAAATAAATAAATAAATAAATAAATAAATAAATAAATAAATAAATAAATAAATAAATAAATAAATAAATAAATAAATAAATAAATAAATAAATAAATAAATAAATAAATAAATAAATAAATAAATAAATAAATAAATAAATAAATAAATAAATAAATAAATAAATAAATAAATAAATAAATAAATAAATAAATAAATAAATAAATAAATAAATAAATAAATAAATAAATAAATAAATAAATAAATAAATAAATAAATAAATAAATAAATAAATAAATAAATAAATAAATAAATAAATAAATAAATAAATAAATAAATAAATAAATAAATAAATAAATAAATAAATAAATAAATAAATAAATAAATAAATAAATAAATAAATAAATAAATAAATAAATAAATAAATAAATAAATAAATAAATAAATAAATAAATAAATAAATAAATAAATAAATAAATAAATAAATAAATAAATAAATAAATAAATAAATAAATAAATAAATAAATAAATAAATAAATAAATAAATAAATAAATAAATAAATAAATAAATAAATAAATAAATAAATAAATAAATAAATAAATAAATAAATAAATAAATAAATAAATAAATAAATAAATAAATAAATAAATAAATAAATAAATAAATAAATAAATAAATAAATAAATAAATAAATAAATAAATAAATAAATAAATAAATAAATAAATAAATAAATAAATAAATAAATAAATAAATAAATAAATAAATAAATAAATAAATAAATAAATAAATAAATAAATAAATAAATAAATAAATAAATAAATAAATAAATAAATAAATAAATAAATAAATAAATAAATAAATAAATAAATAAATAAATAAATAAATAAATAAATAAATAAATAAATAAATAAATAAATAAATAAATAAATAAATAAATAAATAAATAAATAAATAAATAAATAAATAAATAAATAAATAAATAAATAAATAAATAAATAAATAAATAAATAAATAAATAAATAAATAAATAAATAAATAAATAAATAAATAAATAAATAAATAAATAAATAAATAAATAAATAAATAAATAAATAAATAAATAAATAAATAAATAAATAAATAAATAAATAAATAAATAAATAAATAAATAAATAAATAAATAAATAAATAAATAAATAAATAAATAAATAAATAAATAAATAAATAAATAAATAAATAAATAAATAAATAAATAAATAAATAAATAAATAAATAAATAAATAAATAAATAAATAAATAAATAAATAAATAAATAAATAAATAAATAAATAAATAAATAAATAAATAAATAAATAAATAAATAAATAAATAAATAAATAAATAAATAAATAAATAAATAAATAAATAAATAAATAAATAAATAAATAAATAAATAAATAAATAAATAAATAATAAATAAATAAATAAATAAATAAATAAATAAATAAATAAATAAATAAATAAATAAATAAATAAATAAATAAATAAATAAATAAATAAATAAATAAATAAATAAATAAATAAATAAATAAATAAATAAATAAATAAATAAATAAATAAATAAATAAATAAATAAATAAATAAATAAATAAATAAATAAATAAATAAATAAATAAATAAATAAATAAATAAATAAATAAATAAATAAATAAATAAATAAATAAATAAATAAATAAATAAATAAATAAATAAATAAATAAATAAATAAATAAATAAATAAATAAATAAATAAATAAATAAATAAATAAATAAATAAATAAATAAATAAATAAATAAATAAATAAATAAATAAATAAATAAATAAATAAATAAATAAATAAATAAATAAATAAATAAATAAATAAATAAATAAATAAATAAATAAATAAATAAATAAATAAATAAATAAATAAATAAATAAATAAATAAATAAATAAATAAATAAATAAATAAATAAATAAATAAATAAATAAATAAATAAATAAATAAATAAATAAATAAATAAATAAATAAATAAATAAATAAATAAATAAATAAATAAATAAATAAATAAATAAATAAATAAATAAATAAATAAATAAATAAATAAATAAATAAATAAATAAATAAATAAATAAATAAATAAATAAATAAATAAATAAATAAATAAATAAATAAATAAATAAATAAATAAATAAATAAATAAATAAATAAATAAATAAATAAATAAATAAATAAATAAATAAATAAATAAATAAATAAATAAATAAATAAATAAATAAATAAATAAATAAATAAATAAATAAATAAATAAATAAATAAATAAATAAATAAATAAATAAATAAATAAATAAATAAATAAATAAATAAATAAATAAATAAATAAATAAATAAATAAATAAATAAATAAATAAATAAATAAATAAATAAATAAATAAATAAATAAATAAATAAATAAATAAATAAATAAATAAATAAATAAATAAATAAATAAATAAATAAATAAATAAATAAATAAATAAATAAATAAATAAATAAATAAATAAATAAATAAATAAATAAATAAATAAATAAATAAATAAATAAATAAATAAATAAATAAATAAATAAATAAATAAATAAATAAATAAATAAATAAATAAATAAATAAATAAATAAATAAATAAATAAATAAATAAATAAATAAATAAATAAATAAATAAATAAATAAATAAATAAATAAATAAATAAATAAATAAATAAATAAATAAATAAATAAATAAATAAATAAATAAATAAATAAATAAATAAATAAATAAATAAATAAATAAATAAATAAATAAATAAATAAATAAATAAATAAATAAATAAATAAATAAATAAATAAATAAATAAATAAATAAATAAATAAATAAATAAATAAATAAATAAATAAATAAATAAATAAATAAATAAATAAATAAATAAATAAATAAATAAATAAATAAATAAATAAATAAATAAATAAATAAATAAATAAATAAATAAATAAATAAATAAATAAATAAATAAATAAATAAATAAATAAATAAATAAATAAATAAATAAATAAATAAATAAATAAATAAATAAATAAATAAATAAATAAATAAATAAATAAATAAATAAATAAATAAATAAATAAATAAATAAATAAATAAATAAATAAATAAATAAATAAATAAATAAATAAATAAATAAATAAATAAATAAATAAATAAATAAATAAATAAATAAATAAATAAATAAATAAATAAATAAATAAATAAATAAATAAATAAATAAATAAATAAATAAATAAATAAATAAATAAATAAATAAATAAATAAATAAATAAATAAATAAATAAATAAATAAATAAATAAATAAATAAATAAATAAATAAATAAATAAATAAATAAATAAATAAATAAATAAATAAATAAATAAATAAATAAATAAATAAATAAATAAATAAATAAATAAATAAATAAATAAATAAATAAATAAATAAATAAATAAATAAATAAATAAATAAATAAATAAATAAATAAATAAATAAATAAATAAATAAATAAATAAATAAATAAATAAATAAATAAATAAATAAATAAATAAATAAATAAATAAATAAATAAATAAATAAATAAATAAATAAATAAATAAATAAATAAATAAATAAATAAATAAATAAATAAATAAATAAATAAATAAATAAATAAATAAATAAATAAATAAATAAATAAATAAATAAATAAATAAATAAATAAATAAATAAATAAATAAATAAATAAATAAATAAATAAATAAATAAATAAATAAATAAATAAATAAATAAATAAATAAATAAATAA